>CAMPDV010001621.1:0-102358 GCA_946699065.1 Loxodes magnus
TATTTTAATAGTTATATTTTGCTAGCTTGCTTAAATTTTCCTTTAAAAAGGCTTAATAAATCTTATTAATGACTTATCTATAAATCGAAAGCTATTTAATTTACTAGCTTTAGACTTAATCATTTGTTTAGTTAGATTAAAGCATTATTCATTTAAAAAGCAGATTTGAATAAACTATAATTTCTGGATATTTTCTATAATTTCACTAATAGTCTATTATTCTCATAGCTAAGGTCCTTTTAATTTAGAAATTTACCTAAAGAATAGATTTTTTGAAATACAATGATTACTCCTTTAGAGCAGGAATGTTCACTACACAACAATATTGTAATGAATATATATTAATTAGCTCTTATTTTATAAGTCTATCTTATACAATAATAGAGACTAATTCTATTTAAAAGTTAGTGAATTAGTATCAACACTCTTATAGCTAGAATTAAGTCCTTTAATACCCTTCTTATACTAACTCTTATTATTTTATGGTAGTTTAATTTCATCTTTCATTAAAGGCTATAAATCTAATAAAAACGCTAAATAGGAAAATATAATAAAAGAACTAATTTTATACTTAAGTCTTGAAATCTTAACTTTATTGAAAGCAAATATTAATTTAATTGTGAGGCTAGCTAGGGAATGCTTAATATTTATTTTAAATAGCTTTAAATAATAAAAGGGATTGTATAAGTAATATTTATTTGCCATTAATAACTAGAACTAAATAGGGTTACTAAGAATAGGCTTATTATTTTCTAAGTTTAAATCAAATGCTTAGAGAAATTTATCTCTTCCTTATTTTTGCATGTTCTTGGAAATTAAACCTCTAAAATTACTCTGCCTAGTCGATCAAGAATCTTGGTCTAATTATTAGCAAAAAAATAGTTCGTTCGCGGATAATTTAAATAGATATTATCAAGATAATTTTACAAGCCCTAATAATAATTTTGTCACTAGAGATTTAATAGGTATAGAGAAAATAGTTACATTCTCAATAGCTCTTAAACTTCTCTTATGAATGATAGAATAAAAATCTGGATTTTATTATTGATATGGTGCATAACTATCAACTAACTTGATACATCTCAATGTTTGCTAATCAATTAAAGATTTTTCACTTAGTCTTAAAAGAAAGATTTAAGGAGGAAAAAAATGATTCAAATACACTCAATTTATACTTCCTAAATCTGAAGATATTTCACAAGTTATAGTCCATTTTTTGGAAACATTTAAATGAAACTTGATGGGATATTTTATAAATACAGTTGCAAGTAACGAATCTCTTTTTATATAAGATAGACTTAAAAATATGGAATATTTATGAATAGTTCCAGATAACTCCAACCAGAAATTTTAATTCTCTATAAAAAAAAGTTAAAAAGCTTTGTTAAAGCCTTAGTAGTCAGCCATCTGACCTATTCTATCAACATGTCTCCATTAGTTTGTCATGAATTCTTACTAGGCTTAGTTAAGCGGTTTAGCACTTCATTAGTGCACCATCCTTTAATATTCAGAATAGTTCTTATTTTGCATGTAGTCCTAATTATTTCTCCAAGGATTAAGATTTGAATTAAAGAATTTTTTTCTATAAATTTTTCCGCTTTATGTTGGATATATCCTAAATAGTTTTTAAAAATATCTTATTGAATCTTCCCTATTTCCATAGGATCTGATTAATTCTGTTAAAAAAATGGCGTTACCTGAATTTAATATTAAATTTAAAGAATTCTTTGTTCCAGTTTGTTTTCTATTTCTTATGATGACTAATATTGTTTCTCAAGCAAAGACGTTATTAGTTTTCCTAATTTTTCTACTTTATCAGTGAGGTATCTATTTTTGAACATAAACTCTTTTAATGACTTAGATAATATTTCTATTTGAGTTTGTGTCGGAAGTTTTTTTAATTCTGGATTTCCAAGTGGTTAATGTTCGTTCTATCAATCATATTTCTCACTTTCACTCATTGTAATTATTTCGCTTTTTTAATTTTTAGTGAATTTTCCTGTTTAAATGTTTTGTTCAAAGTTCTGTTATTTCTTAGAAGCCATTTTATAATATATATAATAATTTTTAAGCTGCAAGAGTCAAATAAAAAATTAAGTTAATAAGCTCATAAAACCTTCAAAGACCAATGTTTGATCGAAAATATAAAAATTACATCATCTGCAAAATTATTCTAACTAAACGTAGAAAAAACATATAATAAGTCACAGTTCAACTTAATCAAGTGGGATTATGTAAAAGCCTTTACTAAAGATACTTTCAAATTATTTTTATTGCAAAATCTTTTATCTTTTGAACTTAAAACTATAAAAGAAAACTTGGAAATTAAAGATATTAATCTCTTTAATTATTACATCCAAAGTAAAAACATTAGAGTAGATCCATATAACTTATGAGAATTATTAGCTTGCATCTAATTTAATTTCATAATTATTATCAAAGATATTTCATAAAATTAACAAAAATGAGGGATTCTAAAAATAAAAGTTTTGCTTAGATATCATAAAAATAAATCTAAATGAATATTTCTTTATATCAGTTAACTAATTTAAAAGCTATTAATTATTTTAAGCATTAATTTTAATATTTTCGTGGTTAATAAAGCTATTTTTTAAATTATTATATTCCTTTATACACTCGTAGTTAATAGAACGAAATAAGATAAGCTATTTATAACAAATTTCATATCTTTATTTTACAGACAGCGTGGCCGAGTGGTCTAAGGCGCTAGTCTTTCGGGGCGTGGGTTCAAATCCCACCGCTGTCATTTTATTTTTATGTTCTTAATTTTGCAAAAATATAATAAATTGATTTTTCTTGTAAGATAAGCATCTATAATCATATTACTTACTTATCCACATTTAATAATTAATTATTAAGTAAATCTAGAAGAGCAAAGCTTGGCTTGAACTTCATTAATAAAAAATTGTACTTTACACATTAGATTTTTTTCGCGATTTTAGAATTTCTCTATTAAAACTGGCAGTTCATATCCTTTTATTTAAATGAATATTATTTTAGTTTATTTCCTTTACCTTTATGTAATTTCGTATCTAAATTTGAATTTTAAGAAGATTTCTTTTGAGTTATTGTTTCAACACTATATCCACCAGTTTATTTCGTTGCAAGTTTTTAATACTTTATTCATGCATCTCCATCGTATTCCATATTCTTTTTCTTACAACTTAATTTACAACAACATTTTCACTCATAAATTTACAACTTCATATTTCGAGAAAATTTAATATCTACACTAAGAATATGGAATAATTTAAAATAACTAACTTAATTTAGGGGCTTAATTCTATTATATCTTATTCAATTTATAAACTAATTTTATCTTCTTTTTAAAATCCAGAGTTAACTTTGTAATTTTTCTTAAGATATAAATAAAAAAATATAAATAAATAAATAAATTTGATTATAGAGCGCGTAACACTCTCATTGGTGCGCAGCTCTTTAAAAAAAATTGTTTCATACTGACAAGAATGTTTGTTACTGATAAAATTATCAGATACTGGTAGACCTTGTTCAATACTGGTATAATTATTTAGTACTGATAAAAATATTCAATACTGATATAATTTTAGAATACTCGTAATATTTAATACTTGTTGGAGGTCCAAGGACATGGCAGGATTGTGTCTCATTGCATCACCAAAGCAGAGGACGACATATGTCAATTATGGATACTTAAATTCCCCACCTCTGATGAAGCTCGCAATATTTTTTTTTTCGTTCCAGAATTAAAAATAAACGAAGCCAAGCCAGTGTCGAAGGTCTAAGAATCTTATGTCTCGAGGCCAAACCAAAGCAGAGGAAGACATAAATTCGATTATGGGTACTTAACTTCCCAACCTCTGATGAAGATGACCTTGCTATTCACCTTCGAGCAACTATGGCGGTTTTTTAAAAAAAATATAATAAATTTAAAAATATTATAATTGTTAAATATATCTGTTTATTTAAAATAGTTAACTATTAAGTTTTCCTTACGAAATTTTAAAATAATATACAATCTTTAAAAATTAAATAGAATCATATATATAACTTAGTAACTTAATTTAAATAATAAAAGAGAGCTAACTAACTTATCTAAAAATAGATCTTATATACATTTAAAAAATAAACTATTAATTAACACTTTGGTATGCTTATACAATCCTTAAATCTACAATTCTTAGTAAACTTTGTTTAATAAATAAATTATTTTCATAAGATTAAGAATTAAAAAAGATAAATATATACAATATAAAGATTTATTTACGTCCCTTATATATTTTTTTTAATTATATGGTTTTAGATAAATTTTTCATATAGAATTTTAGTTAAATTAATATAAACAAGTGGGTTTTAGATTTGACCTACAAAAATCTTTAAAATTATTAAATTAAATTAAAGAATTCTTAATGAATAAGCATGTATTTTCAGGTCACTTCTTCTATGCTCCTATAAAAATAAATTGTTTTTATTTAAAGATTGATTTTTATCCAAACCTGCTTAAAATTCTAACTACATAAAGTTTTAATGCATTAATTACTTCTATCTTTCTACTTTTAAGTTACTTTATCCAATTTAGTTGTTATTTGTTTATTTTTAATCAATTACTTTTTTAAATTCTAGAGCTGCTTTCTTTTCATCAGGAAGTTCTATAATTTACATGCTTAATTTTAAATTTGAATTATCTAAATGATTAGTAATTTCCATTGATTAGCCACTTTCAACTTTAAGAGTATCTTAACTTTTTTATTTAATTTTTACTTTTTCGATTTCTATTTCCTAGATACCATTTTCTCATTCTTCACTATCAATTTCATTTAAAATAACTAAATTTTTTATTTATATTAGACTTTGTCTTCTTGCTTAAAGAAGCGCCGCTTTTAATCTTTCTTGCTAGAAATTTTCTGGTTTTTCAACATTTTAATATAGATTTTTTCTCATTAAGCTAACTCTTCTCTGCTAAATTTTAATATTTTCTACTAGTAAAGAAACATTTGCCCAAGGTCTAAAAGCAAATCTAAAAAATCTTATTAGATCAGGTTTCAGTTACTTTAGAAGATTAGGAAAATACTTTTAGAAGACGACTCCTACTATAATGATGATATTTGAACCTATAGCGTAAATAATAAATATATAGATATGAGATTTGCCCAATACTTTTATTATTGAAATGATTAATGAAGTATAAAATATCATTATTAATGAAAGAAGCATCAAAAAGTTTATCTTCATATACGTGAAAGGCTTTACTTTGTAAATTTAAAAAACAAATGTTAGGATTAAAAAGGAGTAAATGAAACTATGCTAGATTTCGTATTTTTCCTTAGCTAGTTTATTTAATGTAACTAACAGAGCTTAGAAGCCAGTTTTTATTATTATAAGTTTAGGTTGATATTTAATATGCAAGTATTCATGTAATTCTTTGTTAGTGTGGCTATGAAAGAATAGTCATTGGTAAATAAAGTCCTTAAAAAAAGCAAGACACATCAAAAGAAATAATGTGAAACTAAGAGAAGCAGCTTCTTGAACAATCTGATATCAGTAAACTTTCACTTCAATTGAGTTCAAGATCAAGATTTTCATCTCTTCCATATATACACTAGAAAGATTCCAATAAAATATACAAAACTGGCAAAAATGTAGTTTCAGTCAGAACTAGAGACAAATTAAAAGAAAGACTTCCTAGTTATCTCATAAAGAAAAATTTATTTTCGAAGATAATTTCAAACCTAAATAAAAAGGCCAAAATAAAAATGATGGTAACAAATGCAATGATAACACATAAATAAAATAAGGTTCAAAATACCTCAATTGGAAAATTAAAGCCAATTATATAAAATAAAAAAGTTTTTATTAAAATATCTACTTCTTTATTAAATAAATCAGAAAGATTTGGCCCAACAGCTAAAATCTATAGCAAATTTATGACTAATAAAAAGGTAAATAATTGATCTTAATTTGAAAGTCATACTTCTTTCTCTAAATTTGGTAATTTTATTTTTTTCCAAATTCTATATCCAACAATTGTAATAATAAGAGTATAAATTGAAATAATTAGCATTCCAATTAAATTTAAATGATATCCTTTTGTGAAATCCTTTACTTTTCGTTCGGAAAAATCACAGTTTTCATTATAAATTGGAAATATATCTGAAGAAGTCTGAGTTGTATTATCATTTCAAAGCGGTGAACTTTTTAGGAAAGTTCAAACAATAGCACATGTTGGGCAATATTCAAGATATGGTACTAACTATAAATTTCATTCTGAATCATATACATTGTTAATGAAATAAAAATTTTAATCTCCTCTAAAAGTATTACTCTATTAAAACTTCACATTTCCACTTCATCCTATAAATTTATTAAGTAGCATACTTCGAGTTAAACTTTGAGGGTTTGAATAATCTTAACCTTGGTTGATGCACTTTGAAATTCCATGAGCTATTATAAGAGTTTCTTCTACATAGTAACATGATGAAATTTGAATATCCAAGCAATCAGTTTGAATTTCTTTAATCTTTTGTCCTTCTTCTCCTATATATTCTATTGGAGTTATAGTCATTGAGCCTTGCAAAAGTTTTTTTATCCTCTATAATTGATTAACGTCATCAGCTGAATTTTCAACTACGTTAGCCGTATATAAAATAATAAAATTAGTATCACCTGGCTCTCACCCAATTTACATTAATTTGGTGCTAATTGATTTAATTACATTTATAGCAGGAAAAGCTAAAATGATTTTTATTTCTTTTTACATTATTTATCAAGCTAACTTATCATAATTATCTTAATCGTATGTAAGAGCATTAGTAGTAAAAGTAGTTTCATTGGTATTAAGGATGTTTTTATGGTTTTATTAGGCTCATTATTTAATTTAGTCATGAACTTTCTTGTTGGAAGGTTCTATTTCTTCGAAAAATAATCCAAAGCTATTTCATTTATTTTTCTAAGTATATTTAATGTACATATATTTCAAAAGAACTTCCAAGAGATATAATTATTAAAAACATTTGAGTGCTCTTAAATGTTCTGTAGTTCATCTTCTCTACTAATATATGTATATGGAATTATCACATTCATTGCTTATAACACATAATAAGCTGACAGTCAGCTTGATATCACTAAACTTCCAAAGTGAGCAACTCCTAATTCGAAGTAGTTTTCTAAAAGCACTTGCAAAGTATAACTAATATTGTATCTCAATCCTCCATAAGAAAGAGGATTAGCTCTTATCAAATAGTTACTGAGCAGGCTTTTATCTTTATTTATATAATCAATGAAGCAAGGAATATGAAGAGGAGGAATTGTAAGCACCATATAAGATGTCTGGGCATTTGGTTCTTTATCATTAGTATAGTAAGACATTTAAATTGTGATTATATCAGGTGGAGGGATGGAGCTAGGGCCAGGATATATAATTGATGATTTTTGAACAATATTATTGTTAACTATTTAATAAACCTCTATAAGCTCTTTGTTCTATACATTATAAACTGAAAACTCTGCTAAAATCTGTCTATTTTGATTAAAGAATAAGATTTTATATATTTTGAAAAATTCTGGATAAGTTTTGTCCAAGTTGAAATCTCTAAATTAATTGATATAATCTATGAATTTTAAGGTTCTTAAAACATAATATGCAGCTAGTTCCAAATAGTTTCCTGGAATAAATTCTTTTGGTGTTAAAGCAATCATTCCATTATCTAGAATATTCAAATGAATCTTGGAATTTTCTTAAACTAACTGAGTTATTTCAGCTTTTATTAAGTTCGATGATTCAGTCCTATTACTCATGCATACTTACTTCCCGCTATTTAGTAAAATGTTGCTAGGTTTAAAATAAAAGCTTATCAGCAGATATCTGCTTGCATTAAGATAGTCGAAGATCCATAAATTCTGATAGCTTTAGGAACTTCATTGAACAGTCTGTTTTGGATTTAAGTATTTTGACATTGCTTTTAATTCAAGCCATAATAAGAATTTAGTGGAATATTAACTGAAATACTTATTCTTATTATGGTCTGATCAAAGTATTCACTTGGCTTATAAAACCTCTACTCCTACTAGCTTAAGTAAGATATTTTTTTAAGATTTAAAAAGTGAAATAGAGTTTGCAGAGCCATTCCTTCTTACTGATAGCTTGGCATTATTTAGTAAACATTTTGGATTTAAAGTTATTTATCTCTTCTATAAGCAATAAAGCAAAGGCATAGCTTACTTAACTAACTAATTCTTTGTGTGTAAAAGTAATTGAAGCTAATATCAAGAATGATTTAAATGTCTAAAACTCTTATTTTAGTTTCAATTTCAGTTAGTTAAAAGTCTTAATTTTCTAAGTATAAAGGAATTAATTAAAAGTTAGTTTATTCAAACTTACTCTAGTAAATTTGATAAGTTAAAACATCTGAAATGTAAGGAATTGTATGTGGAGAACTTACTATAAGTACATTTAGAGAGTCAGCTTTTAATAGAATAGCAAGGAGTATAAACAAGGGTAGCATTTTTATTTCATAAGAAAATAGTTTCTTCGCTTATTAATTAATAAATTTAAAATTACCTTTGCTTTATTCTAAGTCAATATAGCAAGGAATAGAAGGTATATCCTACTTATGGAACTTAGAAATAACAATGGAAATAATAACATTAGGAAAAATCTAAGATGAAGCAACTAATAGTTAATTATAAGCTTATTAGTCTTTAATTGCATGACAAAATAAACTTAATAAATGAAAGTGTCTTTATAACTAAAATGGGAACTATACTCACTACAGAGTCCTTTTACTCACATTTAGAAATTAAAATTAATTTGTTTTTATTTGATTTTAAGAAGATCTCAAGTAGAAAAATATTTGAACTTAATATATTCTATTATCTTAGTAATTTATTACTTAATATAGTTTAAACAACTATAAATTTAATTATCATCAAAAACAAATAATTTTAAAAATCCTACCCAAATAAACTAAAAAGGAACAATAATATTCCAAGCTTCATGTTAGAAAAGCAAGAGATTTATTATAAGTTTATAAGCAGATAATAGGTGATTGGACAATAGAGTCGAGTACTAACAAATTAAGTTTAAAAGCATCAAAGCAGTTATATTTTGAAAAGTTTCAAAGTAGAAAAAATGAAATTTAAGAAAAGAATGCTAAAAAATATTGGATTTCTGTTTAGATTAAGAAAAAGAGTTATAAATCAAGAGCAAGATGCCTCAGTGTTTTTAAGTTCATATTTGAAGAAATAATTTTAAATTAATAAAAGTTAAAGTGAAAAATTAAGCCTTTGCAGAAAATAGTTATCTTAAAACTAATAAAAAAGGAAGAACCAATAAATTTGATAGAGAAATCCATAAAAATTGAGAATCTAAGGAATCTAAGCTGTGAACATTTACTAAATGTAAATTCTTATAAAAAATATGAAAAAAGAGAGACATTTAGAACTAAAACTATAAAAATAAAGGGAACTATGCTTTTTAAAATAGATTATGCAGGTTTTATATAGAAAGTATGTTATTAATAGAAACAAGACACGATGATGACTTCAAAAGTTAGAAAAAAAATAAAATTTGATAAAAGGAATCTAAAAAAGTGTTTTAATCTTGAGTTTTTAGCATAATAGAAATAAAGAGAATATAATTCTTCATAATCATAATAGTTAATAATATTAAATTGGTTTACTAAATTATTAAATTAAAGTTCTAGATTTAAAAATTAGAAAATAGGGCTTTAATCAGTTTAATCTATCTAAATTTATTTGAGTCTATTGAGCTCTCTATCAATTAATTTTTGTAATAATTTGTAAATATTAGTAACTCTAATATATCAAATGAGCATTTAATTTTATTCGAAATTAATTAAGCAATACCTATATAGAAATATCTAACCAATTTAGTAACTCTTAATAGCTTGATTTATCTATACAGATTTTCAGGTATTTTACAATATAATAGAAAATTCTAGCAATCTCTTTAGCATTGAACATCATACCTTTAATGTTAGGATACTCTATCTAATAACTAAAATAGCAATTTATTCATAATATTATATTGATTAAGAAACAACCTTTGTTTATAGAACAAACTTAGCTAAATGAAAGCATAAGAAATAATAAATAGTAAGTTAGATATTTCATAATTGTTTAATAAAACTAACAATAAAGCAAAATTCAATACAATCAAAGCTTTAAAAACAATTATAAGCTTTATTTAGTTTGATCATGTAAATAGCCACCCTTTAATAATTCTATCCTCTCTTAAAAGACTTAAATCTAGATCTAAGGTTAAATTTTATAATTATTTTTTGTAGTTTAAGAGTATTTAAATAAGCATTGCCTCTAAAATTAAATTTAATCATTTTGATGTTATCACTAGTTAAGGAAACTCTATAACCCATTTAATTGATTATTTAGAAAAAACAATTAAGCAATTGTAAAATATCTTAATTGAGGTAAAACAAAATTAAAGGAAATTTAGCAATTTACTTAAAGCTGGAAATAAATAGCATATTTAAATGATTAAGCTAAGTTTATTACTTTCCTTCATATATTAGTTGCTGTGCTTTAGCACCTTTATTATTTAATAAAGGAAATAAACAACTGGAACATATTAAAAATTAAGGTACTTTATATAATTAATAATTTAGTTTTTAAATAAGCAAGCAGTGTATTAATTAGAATGCTTGGCTTTATTAAAGTTAAACCTATTTTAGTAAATAAATTAGTTAAAGGCAAATCAAATAAATGTATATCACTATTAATCAAAAATAAAAAGCATAAGCTTATCAAAAATTATTGTTATAAAAGATTTAATAGCAAGAATCATTTCAACAAGTGGAGCTATTAAAGTTATACAAAATCTTGGAAATGCTTAATTAAATCATTAAGCTATATAGTAGTTTTTATAATAGCTTTATGATATTTACTAGAACTTTTAAGTTAAAATTAAATAAGTTTTAAAGAGTTAAGTCAGCAAGGTTAAGAGTGCCAATCTATTTAATAATTCTTTATAAAAATACTAGTAAATTGCAATTTCTGCACCAAAATCATTTTAGATGCTAATAATGCGATTGAAATATAGACCATTCATTAGATTATTTTATTGCTATCAATCCTATTAAATGTGCTTGCTTCTCTTACTTTAATTAGGGAATTTAAGTTAGTTTAATTTATTAGCTACTAGCTTTGAATCAGAAAATGTTGCAATTATAAGTCAAAATTAAAGAAGAAAGAATTGTAGAAATTAATTATTGCTTCCACTTATTATGCTTAGATAGCTTTCTTCATAGACCAACTACATGGACTATTTAAAGAAAGAATAGACATAAACTGTACTATATGTGACTGGGATCATTGCAAAGGAAAAGAAAATTAGAAATTTACAGGATACTGATATTATTTAGAGTTTTAAATTATATTAAACCAAAATTTTCTGAAATAAAAAGGAATAGAGCATCCATTTGCTATATTTGCATGACTAACTTTAAGGACCAAATTTAATAATACTAAATTTATTTTCAAGTCAAATATTAAAACTAAATCAGTATTCTTTGCTTCTAAGCAAGTAATCCTAATTAGATTTACTAAAAGCATTTGAAAATAAACATTTAGCTAACTTTAAGATATTAAGTATTCAATTAACCTTAAAATACTAATAATGAAATAAAGTTGAATAAGCGAGTTTAAAAATCCTTTAATAAGGTTGATAGTGTGCAACAGTAATTTGGTAATGTAAATAAATAGATTAAAGCGGTGGAGAATTTTATTCTACTCATAAAAAAATTGCAGCTTCGTGATAAACTTTCATTGATCAGTATAATTCTTTTAAACTAATTTAGTAACAACAGGAAATCATGCAAAAAAGACATATATAGTTGGATGCGTCAGATAGCTAAAAATTTCCAGATTTAAAAAATTGAATAAGTTAATAGATTAATTTGCATTAACATTATATTCTTATAGCTAATATTAAGAAAAAGACTAAGAATTATCAAAAGGATGTAGAAAGAAAACTGCTACTTCATAGGAAAAAGAAAATTAATCCTCTAATTATTATTCAAGAAGAAAAACTAAAAGTGTAAAGTTCTTTTCATAAAAACTTTATGGTAAATGAAATCACTTTGCTTAAGAGTGTAATTCAAATAATGATTATTACTATGAAAATTATTAATTGGATGCAAATTACTGAAACTTTCTGATTTCATAGTAGGAAAATTGATTTTTAAGGAGATTATGAAGGAAAATTATCTTAGCTGATTTTGAAGGAAGTTAATTAATAATTTAAAAGAGTTTTAATAAGATATGACAGTGTAAATAATTCAAACAAGCATTTAATATTATTCGAAAACAGCAGATGCTATCCTAAGTTTTCGATTCATATTTTGATGATAAAATTTGATTCTTAAATATTTGAACTTAATCTTTAGCCAATAAATAACAATAGTTCTAAGATGGAAGATATATCTCTCAAAATGTTCTTTAAATTTAAACAATCGTAAGCAATCTTCGTTAATTTAAAGCAATAATAAATCTAAAATATCAATCTAATAATTTAGAAGATGCTAATAAAATTTATTAATTGGTTATATTTAATTTTAATTCCAAGCTTAGTTATTAAATTTATTTAACTTCTTAGTTATTTTAGTTAAACCTACTATCCTTTCTAACTATTATTATTTTAATTTCTTTTATATAAAATTTAATTAAAATATACAACTATGCTTATATCATATTACTGTTGAAAGATAAAATAGAATAACTAAATATGCTTGGCTTGCTTTAGTAATTATATTACTTTAATTATCACGAAGTATTAAGTCTTATATCTTAAACTCTTAAAGACATTGCAATAGCTTATTGAAATACTTGTCACCTTTAATTTTGCTTATTTATTTTTATCTCCTTTAAGTAAAGCATAAATGTAAGTGGTAATTTATAAATAAATAAGGGTAAATTTATTTAACCAGATTAATAGCGAAATAATAAGAGATAAAAGATAAAACACATTTAAGTAATTTCTACTATCTACGCTATTTTAAAGATTTGTAATAGAATTATTTCTAAACCATTTATTGTCAAATGTCTTTTATTAATTTATTAGCTTTTAAAGCAAAAACTTTGCTAACTTACACTACACAAATACCTTGGAATTAAATGTAGCTGATAAATTGGATTAACTATAATTGAACAACATTAGAAAATTTAACTAAGAAATATTAGAATAACTGAGAAGTAGTCACTACATCCAAAGGTTAAATAAGAATCTAATAATATAGAACAAATATCTCAAATTAACGTAGAAGAATCTAGAATTAATGCATCAATATAAAATTTTCTTAAAATGAAAAATAAATACAAATTGAAGTTCGTGCTATCGTTTAGCTTTTGGAAACATTTATCTAAGCACATAAAGCTTTAAATTTTTTTGATAAAAGATTACTATATTAATATCATAAAAAAAGAAATGCAAATGCTTAAATGAACTAATTAGCAAAGTGAAAATAAAGAAAGCCTTTTGGGGAAATTATTTTAGGTTAAAAAGAGAATAATGTTTAGATTTATATTTATCTTCGTTATATTTAAGTTTGACAAAAACTTAGAAAGCTAATAAACTTAATTTAAAATTTTTAAGATTTATATTTAATTAATTGAGATAATATCATTTTTCCTAAGTTTAAATAAATTAAATTTTGCTATAAACATAGAATCACCTTAAAACTAATTTAGAATTAAGATTCTTCTCAATCAACTAGAATCCCAATAATTTTAAAAATATTTAATGACAATATAAATGCTTTGTTTATATATTGCTTTATTATAATTTTAATAGTTATTTCTTCTAAATGAAATCACTCAATTAGAATGATAAATCACATTAATAAAAATACTTAATTAAATTTAAAGTAACTTCATAATTGAAAATTTCTTATTTGTTTATTTTATTGTTTTCATTAGTTAGTAAATATGTTTTATATGGTAAATTTTCTTTATTATAAATCCTTAATAATTATAGTTGCAATTTTAAATCCTTAATTCATTTACATATAGCTTCAATAGCTTGAAGAGCTAAATTTAAAAGTGATCAGATAATTAATTTCATGAATTTGCTTTCTTTACTTTTATCTTTTCTTTTAGATTAAAACTCTCTTAGCTAAAATTTTGGTCATAAACTATGTTAATTCCTCTCTTGCAAATAATAAAGTGTAAGTAGAAAATGCTAATAAAAGATAAAGTGAAGAATCTAGATATTTTTAATAAATTTTACATTTAAAGCATCTAATAAATAAAGCTGAAACTATCAAAAGCAAGATATTTATTTATAGAGATAGAATATTAACATACTTATTTTAAATAAATTGTGTTTCATAGAAATTATTGTCTGCTAAATATATCTTTGATTTAAACCTCAAAAATAACCTTAATATTCTAATAAATTTCCAAATAATTTAATCAACACTCTTATAAAAGTTTATTATATTTGCTTTAACTAAAACTTTTTTAGTCAGAGAATTTTAACTTTTAATTGATTTTCCTTATTTTATTATAATTAATTATAGTATATTTGTTATATTCACATGTTTAACTTAACTTAATAAACTTTAAGCTGCTTGTTTCTTAATACTGTAAAGTATATTCTATAAGAACTTGAAAAGAAAAAATGTAAGTAACTTAAATATAATCTCTATGTAATATTTTATTAATTTATAAAATTTAACATATTTTATCTCTATGGAATTATTAATTATTACCATCTCATTATTTCAAATTTATTTCCTATTGAGAAACATTTTGAAGATTAAATTTTAACCTATTTTTATTAAGAAGCTATTTACGTTACAGAGTATGCAAACGAAATTATTAATACAAGAAAAACTAGAAGGAATTTAGAAATTTCCTAACGTTAACTATATTAAACTTAAAAAGTAATAATGGAAAAATAATCTCATTCTCTAAGTTGTGAACTGATTCTTATAGTTTGCAGATTTACATTTACAGTATTTTCCTTTGAAAAGTTATCTCAGTTATGAAAGGAGAAAAAAATATGTTTAAACATATCTTCAAATGTTTCTACTCTTTGAATTTACTTTAAAATCTTTCTAATATATTTTTAGGTAGAAATTTGCAAAGAATAACAATATAAAACTAAATCTACTAAAACTAGCAAATTACTTCGTTTCGATACTTAGAAATAGACCTTAAAATTAAAATTTTTCATAAGAATTTACTAGAAAAAGGAATTGAATATTTGGAAAAGGCATATAAAATTAAACAAAGCCTTAGTTAGAATAAAAAGAAAGCTTTAGTAACGATGATGAAAAGAAAGAAGCTTAAAAAATGAAATGAAAAAAAATAATTATATTAATAAACTTAAACTTATATAAATTAAAGAATCTTAATTGAATCGTAAGTTTCATAGAATAATAATTTTATTAAAGTGATATAATTTATAAATTTTATATTTTTAGGTTTATTTAATTATTATTAAAGACTTTTCTACTAAAAAATTCCATTTAAAATAAATTTAGTAAGAAATGTACCAATTTAAATTTATTTTATTACATCTTAAGGTTTCATTAATTATCTTGCTCTTACATAAAATAAATATAAAATCCTTAGTTTTCTTTTATAGAATAATCCTCTAAGATTTTTAGTTCATATTTAAAGAAATGCATTGATTATCTTTTAATTATACGTTGAGTTAAAGAAATTATTTCTTAATTTATTATTATTTAAATTTTATAAAATTATCTAATAATTATCTTCATAAAATTGATTAATTTAAAGCATTTATTTTTATAACTCAACAAAATAAAAATTATAAGAGTTATTAATTCAAAAAACAGCAAAATTTTTAAATAAGAGGTTAGATTATTATTTTTTTTTTATTGAGTTTTATAATTTACGCTATTATAATAAAATTATATTTATTTTGTATGTAGTTTTTATTAACTTATTAAAATAGTTTTTTTATTTATTACTAATATTTTATTTTGCAATTTATTTATTTTTTATCTACAGAAGTCTTGATTTTACAATTTTAAATAATTTATTCACTTTCTTATTAATTATTTTTATTTTTTAATATGATTTTATGGTCTTGTAAAGAGTTTTTATTTTCAATTTATTTTTATAATTAATTTAAATTAAGTATTTAAAATTTCTTTTTAATTTATGTGAATAAATAAAATAGCTTAAACATTAATAAATTATTATTTATTTTTATCTTTTTATAATATTTTGAAATCTTTTATTTTGATGCTTTTGTTACTCTAAAATTTTAAAAAGCCAATAATTTAATTATTGAGCTTTCAAATATTATTTAATATGTGTCTTCATTAGTTATAAGCAATTTAATTCAAGCTTTTTATTTTTTCTTCTATATTAATTATATCTAAAGTACAGAGAAATTACCTTATTCTATAATTTATCCCTTAAACTTTTTTTTCTTAATTTGCATATTCATCTTATAAAATGACTTATCCTGATGAAAATAAAGCATTTTTTTTAAATCTATACTCATAATTACATAAATTAATTTTACTAAATATAAATAATTTTACATTAATCTATATTAATAAATTAAAATATTTCACAGAATGCTAAAATCAATTAAATTTCAATTGCTGAAAACTATTAAAACTTAAGAGGATGAAGTAAAAAATACGAAGAAAATAAGAGTGACAATAAGATTTAAGGTATAATTAAAATAAAAACATAATAAAAAGAATGGTAGGAGCAAAATTTTTTCTATACGATTATATCTCTAATTTTAGAGAAATTCTTGTTTGGATCCATGACTTTGAAGGAAACGATGTCTGAAGATTATCTGGACATGATAAGCGTTTGAAGTTTATTATTTTCGAATCTAGATTCATTACTCAATATATTTTCTGTATAAAGATGAAGAATAGAAGAATATCCTGTTATGTCCATTAAAAATTCCGTTCAGAGAAAACAGCATGTTAAGAATAATTTTCTAAAACATTCAAAGTAAATAATTATTATAAAAAAATGCGCAAACATTTTTTTTAATGAAAGTATCTCTTAAATTAAAAATTTTCAAATTTTTTTTTTAAAATCTAAATTTAAAATTAATAGGAATCTACTATTATGTTATGAGATTAAATCTCCGCAGAATTAGTTCAAATGTAAAATAATCATCAATATTTATTTTTGTTTTATAGAATAAAAAAATAATTTTTTCATAGTAGAATTAGAAAAAAATTTAATTATTTTTTAAATAAATTCTAAAATTGCTTTATTTAAAAAAATATAAAGTTTAACTAAAATTTAATTATAAATTTTATAACTCATATTATCATGCAAAAAACGTAATTAAAAAAATTGCTGTTGATATTAATATTTGCGAATAAATGGATTCAAACTCAATATATTAAGATTTTTTTAGAATGACTTAACATCAAAATAAAAAATAATATATATTCTATTAAAAAATACTTTTTCATTATATAGGAATAAAAATTTTCATTTTTAATTGGTAAATGAATAAACAACATTCAAAAGTCTAGCCTGCAAAGATTTTAATTTTTTCGCTATTTAATTTATTTCTCTCATCTTTTTGTTTTATATTTTATAATTAATTAATTTTTAGAATAAAAGTAATTTGTTGAGTTATAACTTTTTTTAGCAATTTTAGATTCGTAATATACATGAAACATTTATCTTTTTCTTATTTTTCTTATTTTTCTTATTATATATTATATAAAATGGATGTCGGCCGCGTCAGCCAAACTAATAGGTAATCTGGTGCAGTGTATACTACATTGAGAGTAATCTCGCACTAGATGCCACCACGGGGAAGGGTGGATAAGCTCCGTTGAGGTATACCTAACTTACCCCAAGGGTTCTCTCTAGCAGTATGAAAGTTTGACTGACGGGCCTTCTAATTACCGACTTAATAACTATCTCTTATTTGGACCTTATTCAAGAAGACTGAATGCATTTGTTTCAAGATTTAAATATAATTTTTAATAAGAAAATTCCCCATTTGGAGAAGCTGAAATGATCCATTGGACCTCTAGAATTTTAAAAAGAAACATGAGAACATTTTCTTAATATTAAATATTAATATTGAAAGAGCTGCGTGCCAATGAGGTGCTACGCGCTCTATAATCACTTTTATTTATTAATTATTAGATTTATCCTTATCTATATTAAATAACATAATAAGTTAATAAATTATTATTTAAAAAATAAATAATTGTTGTTTAACATCATTTTTACAAGCAAATATTCTTATTAAAAACTTAGGGAGATATAATAAAAAATATAAAATAAATTAAAATTTTTATTACATTATTAAAAAATATCCTAAAATATTCACTTTTTTATTATTTTTAGAAAATTCTACCCCTTGATGAGGTTACAACTAATCACTGAAATTTACAAATTTTAACAGAATTAAATAAAAATAAATAATAAATATTATACTTATCCATTTATTTAATAAAATATTACAAAATAAACCTAAAATTTAGATTACAAATATAATTTATAATATCTAAGATAATTAAATTAAATATAATAATTAAATTTAATTTAACTGTAATAATACATTTTATAATTAGAAATTAAAGTAACTATAAATCATTTAATAATATTATTATGATTATTATAAATTAATCACCCTATAAAAATTAAAAAAATTAGAACTTTATTTTAATAATTAAGTAAAAATATATATATAAATATATAAAATATTAAATATAGAAATATTAATTAATAAAATTTAAATATATATTTAATTAATTTTATATATTAAAACTATTAAAATAAGAAAGTTCGTAAAATCTACCGCTGGAAAGATAAAAAGCTTTTATTTCGACTCATCCAGTAATTATTCTTCTTTCTCTTTTTAGTCTTTCATTTTGTAATCAGCCATTAAAATTTAAATCCTTCAATTTTAAATAATCTTCGATAGATCAAAGTCTCCTTAAAATGCAAAGGCTTATCGCTCGAGCCATTATCTAAGTTTCCAATAGTAAAATGATCGATAAATGAAGCTAACATACCACTGAATCAGTCCCCTTGATAGTTTGATATGACCAAATATGTAGAGTTTGCACAGATAATAGCTAAGCAGATTGTTAATCATTTCAGAAAGTCAAAATCTAAGTCCATATTTCTTTAGCACGCTAATATCAGTCTTAAACACTGGATATTGACAATTATTTTCTGAGTCTATAACTGAATTTTATAATTTGTAAATATTAGCGATTGTTTAGTTTGAATTTTATAAAGAACTCTAATAGTAATTAGTTTCCCTATATAAATTCTACAGTTCTCGAAAGATTTCAATAAAAAAACAAAAAAAAATTTCTCTCAACAGCTTCATACATTAAAGCTATTTAATATAGCTAAGTAAAAGGAATTTTTTATTATATTTATAATCAAATCGAAGAGTTTAAAACTTTGAACTAACTTCTTTAACTTTTAATTCTAAGAATTTGCCTACTCAAAAAATCCTTTTTAAAGTTTTAAATTTTGCTATTATTTTCAATATATTAAATTATTTATAGCAGTGCTTAGACAAAATAATTTGATTTTATAATATATGTCTTCATTAATTCTTAAGAAACCTATTTAAGTTTGCTTATCTAATTTATACTTATAAAGATTTATAATGTTTATTTAATTATTTCATGTAGATAAATCAATTTTATCCCTTCTAATAGTCCTTTTACTTACTATTCATGCTAAATACTAACCTTTTTCTATTTTCTTCTTACAACTATTTAGTGCCTAAAACTTGAAATTCTCATATAAGAAAATCATAAATTTAGAATCTTTAAAAGTTAATTATTTTAGAATTTTCAACGAACTTATGAGTTCTAAGGTATAAACATATATAAAATTCCAGCTATCATAAGAATTACTAGCCTTCTTTGGTAATTTCACTCTGAAAGTTAAAGTTATCTAATATATAAACTTTATATTTTGACTACTTAATTGATTATTTCATTAGTAAATAATATCTCTTTAGGAATTTTGGTTTTCTAAGTTAGAAGCTATATATATTTGTATTGCTTTATTTATAAAAATAAGTATTTTAAAAGATTCAATCAATACATGTGTTATCTCTAATTAGAAATAGTATTAAACAAAGAAAAAATAAATTGAAAAATATAGAGATAATAATTTCTATAAATTCTCTTTTGATCCTTTTAACCATATTGATAAAGCAATATCTAATTAAAATTGTTAAAAGATTTAGAGATTTAAGTATTGCTATTAGCATTTTAAATATTAATCTATTTAAATATTTAGTATAAAACTTCATTCTACTATTAATATAAATGACTATGCTTTATTTCGTTATATAGAAACCTTTTAGTTAATTAGTTAACATTATTCTTAAAACTTCTTTATCTAAATTTATTATTTTAATTTTAGGCTTTGCTAAAAGAATAAAATTTTGTACTTTATAATTCTTAAATCAAGTTATTTAAGAGATTAAATACACTTTTTATTTATTTTTATGAAAAGCATAATTAACAGTGAGTAATCATGCTACAGGGTTTTTCATTTAAATAATAATTTATCTTTAAGTATTTTAGTTCTACTCCAATAAGAATCTTAGATCTTTATCCTAGTTCTTATGATTTAAGATTAAAATAACAAATTTATTTAAATGTTTCTAGTTCAAATTATATTAAATAGCTTTAGGAATTTATCTAAAGAAATACTTATTTTTTACTTACTGGATGCTTTAAATTTCTACATTAGCTTATACTTTCTATGATAATTTAGTAATGTACTCTTCTATTTTAATATATTAAATAATTTGCTTCTATTTATAACTTAAGCTAGGTAGCTAGCTTAATAATCTTTTATCTAAGCTTTTGCATTTAAATATTTAATTTAAATCTTAGTTATTTAATTTTCCCTTTCTTTAAGCTCTTAACTTTCTAAAGTTACCTTGGTAATCATATATATTCTATTTTGTGATTAAGAATAAATTAGTAATCTTTAATATTTCAAACAATTATTAGGTTTAAACTATTACCTATTTAAAGAAAATAAATAAAGTACTTAGCATTATATTATTATCCTATTATGTTTACTAAGCTTATTTGAATAACCCATATATATTTTTTAATTAATGGCTAATTTTTCTATATAAGCATCTATACAAGTCTATATTTAACCTAAATTAATCATTAATACAGATAAATATTCTTATAACTTTAAGAGATTTTGATTTAAAGCTATTATAATAATTAGCCTTTTAATCCTAATAAACAAGTAATTTAGCATATCTATCAAGCTATTATATAAATAATGATATAGATACTTTACTTAAATAGATAGATTTATGGGTATAAGTAATTATTTAAACCCTATTTATAGCAATAAATATAGATAAGCTATTTTATTTTATTGGTTTCTTCTTTATCTTCATTTTATCATTTAATGGTCCTTTATATATAGAAAGCCTATTACTTAGCTAAAATGTATGCTTTACCTTAATACTTTTTTTAATTATTGTCTTTCATGGTTATCTCTCTAAAAGGTATATAATATTAGATTTAACCATTTTAGTATGCAATAAATAAATTGAAAGTATGGTAAATAGAGTTGCCTTTTAAATTACTAATACTTTAATTTTTAATAAGTAGCTTAGATAAATAATAAACCGGCAATAGCTCAGCTGGAAGAGCATGAGACTGTAGAACTAGTGGAAATCTCAGGGTCCTCGGTTCAATCCCGAGTTGCCGGATTTTTATACTTAAATAATAAAAATAAAATAATAGAAACTAATGTCTAAATAACTAACTCTATCTATATTAATAAAGCAAGTACTTTAAATTAAATTTAGCTTTATATTTATTAGCTTTAAAAATCGAATCAGATAGATAAGCAAGGTATATTTAAAGAAAAAGGCACTATTATAAAATAATTAAAAAGCATGATTATGCTTATAACTTAAGTTATAAAACTTATTTGTGTATTTTCTTAGAAATCCTTTAAAAAGCTATATAAAACTTTTAAATTATTCTATTTTTTGTTAGTTTAACTGTTTAGAAGCATTTCTCACCATTGCTAGCTATGATTTACTATTAAAATTTTAAAAGCCAAGCTTTTCTTTGTTACTATATTAATAGACTAAATACGTTTCTTTTGCTAGGAAAATAAACCCCTTAAAGCATTTAGAATGTATAGCTTACTACCTAAAATAGTGTTGAATATTAGCAGAACAAAAGTCCATAATAAAATTTAAACTTTAATATGCATACAAATGCTAGACAGTTTGCTACTCTTTTGCTACTAAAAAGTAAGAATAAATAAGAAAGACTAAAAAGAAATGAGGTATAAGGTTATTATTAATTGACTAGCTATTTTTCTTATCTAAACTAAAATAAGAGATCTTCTAATATTAAATTAAAGCTATTGCTGTTAATTACCTAACTGCATTTAATTTGATGCTTAACTAAAATCTCAAGAGAGCTTATATAATAAATCAGTTGAAAAGATTGATAAGATAAATGAAAGAAATTGATATTGATTATATAGTAAAACCTTTAATTTAGTTATTAGATTATACTTCATTTTATTTCTCCTTTAGATAGTTATATCTTGTTCATTACCATCTCACTTTCTACTAAACTCTATACATTTCTTTCTTACTTTTATTCTATTCTATTCTAGATTTGACTTTATATCTGATTTCCACTTTTAAATGCTAAAGATAGTTAGAGATTTATGCTTATAATTAAGGAAGATAGAAGATAGCTAGAGATGGTTAAATTAATAGTATGATACTCAGTTTAAATTAAATAAATGCATAAAGCTATTAATTCACTAGGATTTAAGTTAAGTTATATTAATTCTTTACTTAATTCACTATTTAAGGGCATAAGATAAATTATAAAAATGCTAGCTGCTATTACTAAAAGCTAGTCAGGTAAGAATGGAAATACATTTTGTAAGTAGCCTTGGGAGTAGTAAATACTAGAAACAAGAGACATGAAGAAGGGAGAAAATAGTATCTAAGTTTGATCAACGTGCAATAAAAAGATGTTAATAGGTGAAGATGATTCTAGAGCTTGCTTTGAAGGAATTTAATAGTTTTGCCAGCCAGAGGGAAATTTTGAATAGAAATTTGAGAGGCAAAATAATGGGTTTAGTAGAAGAAATACATTAGTTAGATGGAAACATTTAAAACTTTTAATGCTAAATATGCGAGAAATAATATAAAAATAAAAAATCTTCAACTCGCATATTTCAGCTATTCCTATTTCTTAAGATTAGGAAATGATGCTAACTCATAAAAATTAGAAAGCTTTTAAGATTCAGAAATCAAATTTTATAGTCTTTGTTTAAAAAAATAAGTTTTAAGCTTTTAAAAATCAAAAAAGAGTTTATTTCTCAAGATGCAAGAAGACACAGACAAAGAAATAGTACAAAACGCATAATTTTATTTTGGAATGTATTTAATACTTTTAACTCTTTAAATTTAAATCATTTAACTGTCTCTTTTTTACTAAAAGTTTATTAAAAGTTAACTATTTCAAACTTAAGTGATAAAGATAAATGCTTTTAGATATTTTATTATAATTAAAATGCAAAACCATCTAATAATATAAAGTCTATATAATTATATATAATTTTTAGATAATTAGACTAAGTCTAAGAAACATTAAATCATTATTATTTAATTCAAATCAAATTGCTATTTATAAGAAAATTAACAAAATATTAATTGATAAACGTGTTAGCTTTATGCTTATAAATTATATTCTCTTTTATTAATAAATAATATAATCCTAAATGACTATAATTTATTTAATTATTTGCTTAAATTTATTTAACTAAAATCATATGACAGAATCATTTAATCAAGTGTAAATTATAATACTAGACTAGCTTAATATTCTTTAATGGATCCTCTTTGTGAGAAAAACTTTTAAATGCAAAAGTTTTGATTCTTTTTTTTGAATTAATGCTGACTGTATGCTATTTAGTTTATTTTTAATCCTTCTAATAAAAAATGCACTATAGCTTTTTATTATACTACATTTAAAATTAATAGTTATTTAATTATCTAGAAGGTTAAGCATCTTCTATTTAATGGGATATAAATTCATATTTATAGTATACACTATATTTCAAGAACAATCATTAATAACTTTGTTTATATGTACTTTTGGGATAAACTTAAATGTTAGAGTTTCTTTTTAAGATAGAATATAAACAATCTTAAAAGAAAATTATTATATAAGCATGATAGATATTCATTTATAATTTAAGCATCATTAGAAGGATTTAATTTTAATCCTTTACTTTTATTTCTTCCTTTCTAATCTAAACACATTTATTAACTTTATATTTTTAATTTGTTTTATGGAATTGGTTATTTCAGCCTTTATCTATTGAGATTTATAAAATGCTATATTCTTCTAGTTTTAGCTATAAAATAGATTTTATTTATGGGGCATTAATTAACTTAGTTATTCTAAATCTCATACCTAAATGTCAAGTTATCTTCAATCTATTTTTGCTTATTTTTATTTAATCTTTATTACCTGTTAGCTCTAACTTAAGTCTAAAAGTAGTAAGCAACTCTTAATAATAATCTTATCAATAAAATTCGAATGTCTAAAATAGAATTAAGGTACTAGCTTTTTTCAAAAACTTATAATTAACTTATTTTATAGTAAGAAGCATTCAAGTTATTGTAAAGCAAGTCGACTAAATAATAGATTTATGCATAAGGTTTAATTTAGATTTAGGTATATATAGCTTTATCAAATTCTCCAAATTTGAACTGAGAATCGAAAATGATAAGTACTAAAAGACTGTAAGAAGAACTTTAATTTCGGAATCCCCTTGAGAGCTCTAATCAAAATCTCAAAAAAAGTCTGTGTAGAGTTAATTTTTATGAACTGTAAGACTTTAAGAAGAACTTCAAGTATGGAATCCGTTATCCTTGCGAGCTCTGATCAAGTTTTCAAAAAATGTCTGGATAGATGATAAGCTTAAGAACTTTAATATGTTATGAAGAATTTAAGTTTGGAATCCGTTTTCTAGATTGCTCTGTTCTTTTTCTCAAAATACGTCTAAGTTACGAATAAGCGTAAGTACTTAAAGAATGAAAGTACAACTTATTTTATAGACTCCATTTCACTTGAGAGCTAGTGTTTAGTTCTAAACATTTTTGTCGGGATATAGTTGAAAAACTTAAAAATTGAAAGAAGAACTTTGACTAAAAACTCCATTCTGTTTCATATTTACATCCAGTTCTTAAATTATTAGTAATAAATTTTAAAAGCGGAAGATTTTAAGGTTGAATATTGAGTCAAAAATAGTTTCTTCTTGAGAACTTTGGTCTAGTTCTCAAAAGGAGTCTTATTATGATAAAGCTGAAGTTCCTAGAAGATTTTGAGTAGAACTTTGAATAAAAACTCCATTGTGCCTTTTCTATAGATTTTCATACTCTCACTCCTTTTACCATATTCTTACTTAAGATTTCTTAAAAATGTTAAATAATTTTATTTGCTTGCATTTCTTCTTGAAATAGTCTTTGGTTATAGTTCTTATCTTCTAAAAAATTTAAATTTATAAATTTTTCTCTTTTAGCAGTTCCGAGCTTCGTATTCTCGTCTATTTTTTTCTCATTCTTTTCTTCCTACATTCTAAAGATTTTCAAAGAGCTTTAGTCTTAGTAAATGTTCTAACTTAGCTACTTTTTTTGATATTAAGATTAGTTAAAGATTGTGTCCCTTTTTTAGTGCATTGCTCGTAGTAGTTTTTAAAGATTTTAGGATAGAGATGTTTTTGTTATTTATATAATAAAAAATGTGATTAAGTTGTAAAGCTGGTTGGTTTTTTAAATTTAGCAAAATGTATTGGTGCGGATTGTAGATAGGTACTTGATATAAGAGGTTAATATTGTAGTATGTATGTAATGATAGATATTTGAATTTATAATGGTTAATTATAATTTTTGATGGTAACTGTTATAAATTACCTTTATAAGCTTTTTTAATCTAAATAATAATAAAAATGTAAGCGTTACCAAAATGCTTAATCTGCTAAGAAGATTACAACTTAACTAATGCTCTTCCAACTGTCTTACCTTGTGGACATATTTACTGTGGTTTGTGTTTGAATACTCAGTTCTGATTATAAGGCATAATGTAATGTCCTATTTGTTAAAAAGGATTCCATTTTAGATTTGAAGACTTACCTTAAGAAAGTGATTTAATAAGAATGATATTTTAAAACTAATAATACATATAAAAGATTTAAGATGCTAGATAGAAATTAAAAGAGATAAGGAAGTAAATTATGCAAAAATCTAAAACCATTACAACCAAATTATCTAACATTACTAATACTCTCATTATACCATATACTAATATCATCCAATACACTACCATTAACTACAACTAATAACACTAAAATATTATACAATCATCCTAATTCCCTATTTACTCATTTCTAAAACCAACTCAAATCCAAACTATAACAGTCTAACTATATTCCACTATATAACCACCTTTAGTACTAAACCCTAAATTAACTTCAAATTATATCACACAAATAAGAAACTAACTATAATACAATACTAAGTAACAACAGTTAAACACTAAACAGACTAATTAACATAAACTAACCTAGTAGTAACACTTTATTCAATCTAACTATATTCACTTTTTTAATTGAGGAATTTAAAAATTAAGTTTATTTAATATTTAAACTGAGTAATTACGATAAGTCTAGGTTTAAATTATAATTCTAGACTATAGTAAAAGTATAGAATATTAAAATAAGTTATATTTAATTGGAGGATATAACTAAAATTAAAATAAAGAAATAAAAGAAACTTGATAGTTCGATTTCGAAGGTAATAATACAAAACTTAGTGATCTAAATGAGGGAAGAGGTGATTTTGGAATAGCAGTAGCTTAAAATTATCTTTATGTGGTTGGAGGAATTACTAATAATTATCAAAAGTTATAATCAGTAGAAAAGTTAAAGATAGGAAACTAAAGTAAATGATAAAAATGCTCTTAATTTCCATTTTAAATATTAGGCTAAACTTTAGTAGTAGATAAAGATGAATAAAACATTTATTCAATTGGAGGTGTAAATTAGAAAGTATAAACTTTAAAAGATATATGAAAGTATAACATATAGAATGATAGATGGATTAAGCAAAATTTGAATCTTCCTGAAGCTATTGCTTATCCTATAGTTTCTTTAGAGCCTTTTGTCGTAATCGGAGGTTTTAAAAATTTTTCTACAGTAGAATATTCAAGAAGAATATATAAAAGAAACAAATAATAATGGCAATAAAGTTAAATTTTTAAAGATGTTGCAGCTTTAACGGAGATGAAAATAAGAGGTGTCTATGGATATGTTTTTGCTATAGAATAGGGAAGAGTTTCAATAATGAGGATTGATTTAGAAAAGTTGAGTTATAGAAGTGTTAAAGGGGATAACTGAGATAATAATAATATTGATATGATTAATATTATTGATAATAAATATAGTTTTATATGTAAGTAGTTTAAATATCTATAGTAAATATGTTACTACTTATTAATATGGTTAATCTATACTTATTAATGTTGTATTTTTATAAGTTTTTTTGTATGTTTAAGTGTATATATGATGTTGATATGGTAATGTAGTTATAGCTATATAGTTGACAATAAAGATTATTTTCCTTACTAGCTCTTTTTAAAGCTGAAATAAATAAAGAATCAAATTTTATCTAAACATCTTTAAAAATCTATTATTCAAATATTATCATTATTCAGATACTAACATACAGCTTATAACATACCAAAACATATTCAACAATGTCAAAAAACTATCTTTAATATATCCTTATATTTAAATTATACAAGTACAGATTACTATTTATCTAATCAAAACTATAATCAAATTATCATTAACCTATATCTAAATACAAGTCATTATTACTATCATACACTCTAAAATACATACTTTAATACCAACTACTAAACTTTCCTATACACATATATCAAATCAGGCCATCGAGGGTTCTCTCGATTGATACCAGAATATAACTAGGGTGCTGAAGTCTAAGTCTAAGTCTAAGAGTAATCCTGCCTCTATGTCGTTTATCTGGTCGGGAATTGGAAAAACCTGAAGACATGACTGAGACAAATTATATCTTTAAGTAGAAAATTAAATTAGATTGTGAAATTTGGCACAAGAATTGGATTTTATTCTATTCCCTTTTAACTTTAGCCTTTGGAAAGAAATACAATAATTTTGAGAATAAAGATAATAAATTTTTATTTAAAAACTGAGAAAAAAGTGACCAAAGAGATCAGACGAAGCCAGAAATATTTCTAGACTATTTTAAAATCCAAATTTGGAATTTTTTATTAATCGTGGTGAACTTAATAAAGGTAGAATCACGTTTATTTATTTATCTTTAGAAACGTTCTCATCAGATTATTAAATCCTAGCCTCCTTATACTTAGCAGATAAAACTTCCCTTTTAAATTAGTCTTCTAGGTAGCATTCAAATTAATAATTACTTCTGGGATTTTCGATTTTAACTTAGAAAAAGATGCAAGAGAGTAGAATTTACATAATTAAAATTTTAAATTGTCTAAAAGTAGTGTAATATATTACTTAGTAGCACATGAAGGTTAATTGAACCAGCTAAATATTATGAATAATCCTTGAATTAAATTAAAAGTTCTTAAGAGCCCTACTAGAGAGTAAAGATCTCCCAATGGCAGTGTATCAGGAAAAATATTGAGACCTTTGGCATTACGAAAAGGCTCTAATGTAGTAAAATGTATTCCTGATATTGATATTTTTGTAAGAAGAGGAGTAATCACTGTAGATAATCCTTTTGAATTCATAAATTATGGAGTAAAAGCGTTATAGATTTGTCCTTTTGTTTAAAATTAGACTTCTCAACAGTGCTCTATGATCTTAAAATAAGTCTGAAAGCTCATATTTATCTTTTGAATTAAAAGCATCTTGTTGAGAAGTGATGATATGGTAAGTTCCCACAGCAAATTAGGATAAAATTTAAAAATCTTAAATCTTACGAAGAAAATAAAGAATTTCTCAGGATAACTGATTTGGCAGGTTCTTAATTAAAGTATATTTATCCTATATAAAATGTATATAGGATAATTTAAAGTTCCAATAATTAACAGTGATAAATGTTTTAAATGTGGAAAATACTACTTTATTATCTAGATTCTGGTTATCAGTCAATAAAATTAAAAATTGCAAAGTTTTTCTGAAATATTCATTAAGACAACACAAAATGTTCTCATAATAAGCTATATGTTCAGTGAAAGAAACAATTTGGACGGTTCCAAAAACATTACTATATCAGGCGTATAGGGGAGCAGAAATTAATCATGATTATCTGAAAGAAAGATTATAGATTTATCCTACTTGGAACAAAATGAAGGTTTACAGTTAATTTTTAGTATTTAGATTTGAAATAAGTATTGTCTCTTGGTTTTAAAGATAGAGTAATAATAATTTTATAACATAAGCTTCCTAATTTGAACATAAGTTATTAAGGATTTAAATATATTAATTAAAAGTAGGTAAATTATTGTTTAAGGGGTATAAAAATAAAGATTGGCTTTTAAAATTGAATTTAATCTAAATAAATTAGACGAAAAATAAAGTTTAACAAGTTTGGATTCAAAAATTAGATAGATATAACTTATATTAATTATTGAAATGATAGATAATTAATTAAATATATAGCTTTTATATATTATCGTATAAAGAAAATAATCAGTTTAGTTTTATTGAATGTAATAATTCTTAAGCTTTCTAAATTAAGCTTATATCTTATAAAAGTTAAAGATATCTTAAAATCTTATTGATATAATTGCCTGACTTATTCTATTTATTCCTTAGACTAATTACACTTCAATATTTAAACTTTTATTTTAGTATTATTTAACATTTTAAGTCTCATTTCTGTTTCAGTATTAAGTTCCACTTCCAAAGTAAATTTTATCTAGCATAGTTTTTACCTTTAAATAAAAATCTGCTTACTTATTTTAATATCATGCTTTTAAACTCTCCTTTGCTTCTGTTTGACTGTAGTAGAAACTTACGAAAAAGCATTTTCTCCACTAAATTGCAATAAAATCTATCTTTGTATTGAAAGGCATAACTGTAAATCTAAATTTAAAGATTTCTTAGTCTCAATTCTAAGCATTTGCTTACATTATTTGGTTACCCTTAAGCAGCTTAAGCAAACTCATGGATTTAAGAAGCAAAAATAATTTTCCTAATTTTGTTTGTTGAAAGATATTAAGTTTCAGCTAAGAGTCAATAAAGCCAAAATTTTATACGAGACGCTAAATAAAAATTTGAGAAAGAGCTTAGAAACTAGCTATCTAAAACGAATGGAAACGATGGTTTTCATATTTATAAGGACAATAAGCTATTTTGGGTAAGAGGAGATAAAGATGTTTTGCCATAAAGATAATAAATAGGATGATAAGGTATTAGAGATACTAAAGGGATAAATATTATCTTTTACTGGTGCTTTCTGAAACTAATAAATAGTAGATATAATCTAGAATAAATATAAATGGTGTGATATAGATTGTAGTTTAATAGGAGTTAAATGTGGTAGATAATGTTAATCTGTTATATGAATAGAAAGTTGGTTAGTAAGACATATTAATGAATGATATGTTTTACATGTTTATAAATTAGGCTTAGATACTATTGCTCCCTATCTACATGAAAAGGAATAGATAAGGTTAGCTCTGTATTATATGGAATTGTATTTTGGAATAACTTTGATGAGGATTGTAGGTGTGGACTGATTTGATATAGTATTAATAAGTTGATTCTTTGAACTTAAGATTAAATTAGAAGTTATCTTGCTTAATTAACCTCTCTTAAGTATTTAAGATTAATTAAAATTAATCTAAACTTCTTAATTAGTCTCAACCAATACACTATAAGGATAAAACCACTTTACAACACCATTCATTATCAATTCAAATCACTACACCAATATCATACCATACAGTTTAACTGCCTCCAATTAATTACTCTAAAACTATCTTACATCATAACCAAATCTATAGCATACACACACCAACTAACTCAAAACTAATTTTTAAGAACTAGCATACAACTAAGACTAACCATTAGAAAGCTTAGTCTCTTCTTAAACAACAGAAACTAATTAATTAGCCAACTAATATTAGGCTACAGCTCATTACTGATAGGTCTCTTAGTAGCTTAGTAGAAATAAAACTAAGAGATTAAGAGTTAAGATAGCTTTATTTAATCAAGTAATGCTAATACATTTTCTGAGAACACTTCTTTAGATGTTAATAGACCTTAAAGAAAAGCTCTTAGCAAATCATAACAGATAGATGCTTCAAACAAGATTGAATAAGTAGAGTAAAGAGAATCGTAGTTTAATACTTTGAATAGTACTGCAATCTGTTCTTATGATATTCAATCTGTAAAATAAAGTTAGAAGTTGATGAGGAGGAAAAAGCCTCTTTAGTGAAATAATAAGGTAATAAAAAAGTTAGTTAAACCAGATTTAAATTTAAGCAGAAAAAGGATAGATAAATTATTTATCTTATTAGGCTAAAAATGATAAGTTTGCTTAAAGACACTTAAAAGAAGCTAAATTTATAGCAGCTACAACATTAATTTAATAGCTTTTAATCTTTATTTTTAAGAAGTTCTAATTAAAGCAATATAAAAGAGAATAAAACAATAAGCTTAATAAAAGAAATAAGTCTTTATCTATAACAGATAGGTAATACTAGTATAAAGCTTTATTAAACAAACTTAACTTTCAAAACATAAGAAACAGAAAACATTCAAGTACTTTACATTTTTAAGAAGTAGGAATAAAACCTAGTTATCAACTATAATTTACCAAAAATTTAAGACTTACAAAATAATAGTAGTTTCTCAGTACAAAATTAGATATAATCACAAAAAACCAACTAATTGAAAGATGTAAAATCAACTCTAAAGCAGAGATTGAAAGCTTAACAAAGGTATATCAATGAAGACCCGAATAAATAAAGGCAAATTAAATTTCATTTAAGTAAGGTAACGGATTCTATATTAAACAATGTCTAAATAAGTTTTGCTATAAGATAATAGATTTAATAAGAAAATTAAAAACAGCTAGAACAGTTGAGAAAGACCTTATCTTTATCGTACAATCGGAACTTCCTGAGACAATTCATTCCATATCACTTGTTAAAGCTACAGAATTAACGTAACTCGAATGACCCGTCAAAGTTCTTTGGAGGGTACCAGTCTGAAAATCCCACATTTCTATCGTGACATCTCCACTTCCGGAGACAATTCATTTCATATCATTTGTTAAAGCTACAGAGATAACTGAATCCGAATGACCCGTCAAAGTTCTCGTGCAACTTCCAGTCTGAAAATCCCAAATATTTATCGTTTAGTAACTACCGGAGACAATTGATTTAATGTCACTTATTAAAGCTACAGAATTAACGTAACTCGAATGACCCGTCAAAGTTAAGTCTAAAATATTAAAGAATTACCTTGAGATTAGTCGTAGGAAATTTTGCTTAGCAATTTTTAGAAGCAGAGGTTGAATTTGGTATTTAAATAGAAGAAGGGTATTCTTTCAAGGGACTGATTTGTTGTTGTTAATATTTTTGGTAAAAAAAGAGTTTTAGTAAATTATATTAGTTTTGATTTAATTTTTATAACTAACTTGAATAATTTGGAAATGAAAGTAACTGATCTTAATAATTTTGCTTATTTAACTTGAATTAAATAATAAAAATATTGATTTATTAAGATACTTATAAGATTTTATTAATTAAATTATTGAAAATTCTAATTTTTAACCTTAAATCCAGAAAAATATAAAGCTTTTCGATTTTAATGATTTGATATCTTTTTACTTTTAAATAAAAGGATAAATGATTATATCAAAAATTTATAGCTAAGAATTTAAATCCTTATTATAATAATAATTATTAATTAAAGTGATACCACCTTTCATTAGGATTATCACTGATATAATGTTTATAGATGTTAAAAAAAGTATTCTGGATATATTCTTCATAGTCTTCTTCTGTCTTATGCTTCATTATTACATATCGACTATTGCTTTTTTCTCCAGGTTTTATTATAGGGATTTGGTTAAAATCTAGTTCTTTTCCAATTATTTACTAGGGTCTAAATCATATATTTTCTTCAGGACCGATTTACTAATTTTTTACGTTTGTTATCTTAAGTCTATAAATTTTACCCTCTTGAGTAACATACAATCTGCTTAATTTATTCAGTGTTTTTTAAATTCTTTTATTCTCTTAATTTTGTTTATTTTAATATTTCCAGCATTGTCTTACAAATTGACCAGGTTTTCTGCAGAACCAGCATTTAGGTTTTTCCTTCATTCTATTTCTTTTTGCTGGTTGAATTGCTGGCTTTATATCCATAGAATCGTTGTGAAAGAGATTTTTTAGAAACAGACTCTCAGTAATCTCAGCGAATTAGTTTAATTTTTCTTCTGTCTGCTTGATTCTCTAGTTAAATTCTAATAACTAAGGATGATTGCTGAGTTCAGTCTTGTAGTTACTATTTTCTTATCTTAGCGTGTTCACGTTATTGATCAGACATTAGATTTATTCTTTCAGTGAATTAAGTTGTATGGAAAGTTCGTTATTATCATTTTGCATTTTTTAGAGGCTTTCAAAAATTATTTTCTGAGGATCTAATAAATCTTAGGAAGAAGAGTGGGTTAGTTAAAGCTAAGACGTGGTTAGAGATGATGCTTCAGGTTTTCTCTCCTACTCTGAGGAAGTGGTAAAAAAACCTTTCTTGAAACCAGCCATTTTTTGTATATATGTATAATATAAAAAGAAACATATTTAGCATAATAAAAAGCAAAGTTTCTACTAAGCCGATAATGCTAATAGTACACAATTTCATAAATGATCTTAAAAATGAGCTATTTTTGTTATATTCTAAATTATTAGACAACTAATTTATAATTTAAGGATTCCTTTAATAAATGTTTGCTTTAATATAAAATATAGTATTTTTTAATTTAAGATACTAAATATTCAAAACATAATAATATTTAAAGTGCTTTATTTAAAATAAATTAAAAAAAGCAACTAATTTAAATTTAAAAGATCTTATCAAGAAATTAAATTAAAATGTTTTAATATTCATTTTCTATTTAAAAATAGTTATTATTTATTGTTCACTGATTTATCTTATTTATATTTTAAAGATTGTAATTATATGTTTTCATAATGTCTGAAAAAAGCTGAAAAATTGCAAGATTATTTAAAGATAAAAAATTAACTCTTAAAAACAATCTTTTTATAAGATAAATAGAAATAAGAAGAATTATAATTAAAAAAAATTCTAACAAACAAATATATAAGACAAAAAATTAATTTTATAAGAGATCAATTAGGTTGTGCAAGAATTTGAGATCAAAAATATCACAGTTAATATAAAAATATTGTAATCCAAATGTCATAGATGCAAAAATTGATGCTCAAATTAAACTACAAATAGATTTATTATTTGGTAAATTAATCTAGAAATAAGAAATATGGCATTGCTTTAACAGATTTATTGAGAAGTTTAATTTATCTTCAAACTTAATAACTTTTTTATTTATTATTAAATAATAGTAATAAAAAAAATGGAGTCTTAAAATCTTGTTCCCAGCTTTTTCTTGAGCAAAGAAGAGAAAAAAGCTCTAGAGAAAAAGCAGGCATAAAAATAGTATCAAGAGTCTTCTTCTCCCCACTTACAAAACTAATAAAGAACCTAATAACTATAATAAACACCTCCTAAAGTAATAAAGAGAAAGGAATCTAATATAATAACAGGAAAAGAACTTCCATCAAAGATAATTAAAAAGGAAATCAATATTTAAAAGTTAGTATTTGAAATATCCAATCTCTAGGAAGAGATTAAAGGACTTAAGTAGGAAAATTAAGAACTAAGAAACTTATTATCGCTTGGATAAGATAACTTAGAGATTAGAATTATTAATTAAGAAAGGGAACTCCAAGCATATTGTACATTTAAACTGAACATAGATAAGAAACAGCAAGGCTTGGAAATATCGTATAAAAACAAGAGTTGGAGTTTATTAAGCAAAATAATATTAGCACAAACATAACTAATTAGACAAATTAGATGGAATTAGATTAAAAAGAGGTTATAAATCGAAAACAAATCAGATAAGTAAGGAAGAAATGCTACTACTGTAATAGTAAGTGACATTTGTACAATAATTAGTAAAAATTTTAGAATTTCAAGAAAAAATTTTGGCGTAAAGAATAAGAAAAATACTAGAGGCTCTATTGCAACTAGCATGGAGATATTTACAGAAGAAAATGAGGTGAAGTACCTTTTGAAATAATAAGAACAAGAAATCAAAGAAACTGAGAAGACCTTAGTGAAGATAATATCATTAGAAAGTCAAGAATGATGAGAACTGTTGCTGATAAAACAACTTATTTTAAACGGTGTCCAGATTGGCACTGTTGAACATTTTAATTTCATTATTATTTAAAATAAAATAAATAAAATACTTATTTAAACTTTTTAATTAATAATCAAAATTATAACTAACTTTTCTCTTATAAATAATATTTTAACTACTTCACAAAAAAATGAAAATTTATACTCAACTTGAAATTTTTACAAAACCTAAAAATAAATCTATAACATTTTATAGAATAAAATTAAACTTAAACTTATTATACGTCTTATTTAACAAAATTAAATTTAAAATATTTTTAAACATTATCACTTTAAATCAGCATACCTCATTAATTTCAATAACCTATATTACTCAACCTTTATTTTAAACCAAGAATATTTAAGAATATACAAATTTTTAAATAAATATATAAAAAAGCAAACACTTCATATAACTACAAACATAGTTATCATTAAACATTCATTTAAATGCATTACCAATATCTTATATCTTTAATCGTAAAATTTAATTAGGTCAAATCATAAGTTACTCAACTCGAAATCATCCACTTTCTTATCGTATGGTCCCATCCTCCCGATACCAACCATCTATTATCAACACTCAATGCTATAGAATTTATATGCGATGTATGACCTTACAAAATCTATATACACTCACCCTTATCAAAGTTCCAGATCTTGATTGCTCTGTCATAAGAACCAGAAAATATTACACTCGAATCAACACTTAACTGAATACTACGTACACCATCTACGTGACCTTGAAGAGTACGCATACACTAACCAGAAGAGAAATCCCATATCTTAATAGTACTGTCATCTGAACCAGATATTATATATCTATTATCCTTAGACACTATCACCGATGAAACTCAGCCTGAATGCCCAGTAAGAGTTCGCACAAGCTGACCAGTCTAGAAATCCCAAATCTTTATAGTGTTATCCCAAGATCCCGATATAATATATCTAGAATCAAAGGAGATTACTACCGATCTAACTATATCAGCATGTCCCATTATAGTTCTTATGAGATCACCATTGAGGAAATTTCAGATCTTTATGGTTGTATCTCTAGATGCCGATACTATATAGCTAGAGTCAAGGGAGATTACTACCGAGTAAACTATAGAAATATACCCCGTTATAATTCTTATGAGAGAACCAGTCTATAAGTTTCAGATCTTTATTGTTCTATCACCAGATGCTGATACGATATAGCTACAGTCAGGGGAGATTACTACCTATAAAACTTCAGAAGTATGCCCTGTTATAGTTCTTAAGAGAGTACCTGTCTGGAAATTCCAGATCTTTATCGAATATTCAGGATATCCAGAACCTGATACAATTCAATTCAGGTCACTTGATATAGCTAAGGAGAAAACAGATGAAGATTCAGTAATGATTTAGTCTAAAAAATATTAAAGAAATACCTTTACTTTGATCATAACTGATCTTGTTTATTAACTTTTAGTAGCATAAGTTAGGCAGAATTTCATACTTAAAATGAAGTAGAGATATTTTCCCCAGGATGTGGTTTCTCGCTCTTAAGAGTTTTCTTAAAAAAATAATTTTAGTAAATTGCTTTTCTTTTTTCTCCATTTTAATTTTTATAACTTACTTCTATAACTTTTTAAATAAAATAACTCAATAAATTTTACTGACTTAATTTAAATACAATTAAACAATAAAATTATTTATTAAGCATATTTATAAATATCTTATTTCTAAAACATTTATTTTTCTACTTTTGTCTTAAAACAAGACGAGATATTAAACTAATAGTGTACAAATTTTTACAATTTTAATTATTTTATTGCTTTTTACTTTTAAATAAAAGGATAATCTATTATATCAAAAATTTTATAACGAAGAATTATATCCTTATTATAATAACTTTAATATACATTTATTAATTACAACTTATTTGGGCTTAAAATCAAAGACTTTTAATAAGAAAACATTATTTCGTTGTAGACCTTTTAAATGATAAATAAAATATTGTCATTTTTTAAAACTACTGTTATTAATTATTGCTTTTCACTTACATTTAACCAAAAAATGAATTTTTTAAGCTTTTTACTAATTAAAAAAAGTAAATAAAATAAGTTTCTTATTAACTAGTTTGAATAAATATTAAAAAACATCAAATTATTAAAAAAAAAGCATTTTTAGAATTTATAAGATAAACTCTTTTAATTGCTCACTTTCTTACTACTATTTCATTAAAATTTTTTATTTATAAAAGTCTCTCTTAAAATAATAAACTAATATAATTTATTACTTATATCGTTGATTCTAAGCAAAACATATAAATGTAATAAATATATTTAGATAACTTTCTCTTTTTTTCTGAATTAATAGAAAGAGTAAACTTAACATAATATGTTTCTTTGTAATAAGCATGAGATAATATAAGTATTAGATTAGCTAGTATAAGTTATTTAGAACTAATCTAACAGATTATTATTAACTCTTAATACATTTTATTTTATTAATCTACTATTATTCTATATCTTATTGTTCCTAATCAGCTATACTTCATGTTTTGCTTTATAGCACATCATCATTTGTAAATTCTGCAATATTGTATAAGACGAAACTCCCATCATAAGTACATGCGAATAATATATGGAAGAAAGAGAAAGATGTAAATCTTAATTGTATAACATTTACCTAAATAACAGGTTAGAACTAATAGATCTACAAAACTTTGAACTAATACACATATATGAGGCAGTTACAAATTTGATTACTGAATACGTAATAAATAAGAAAAACTGAAGTAATAAATAGACTTTATAGTAAAAGATTACATTAAAGAAATATTAGAAAAAAGGAAGAAAATATATATCGAAAGAATTTTATCATATTAAAAAGCAATTGAGCAAAGATTTTTTTGGGATCTAATGAACATACGTTATTATATAATAAATTAACTAAACAAAAAAAATAGAAACTAAGCAAGGGAGAGCAAGAGGAATTTTAGAGAAAAGTTGAATTTAATCTAAGATAAGTGAAAAAAAGATTAACAGATAGTGAAAATGAATTAAGAACTAAAATTAAGCGTAAAAAAATTTTCAAATTAATTAATTATATTATGCTTAATTAAAAGCCAAGCATAAGCTAAAATTATATCTTATTTTAACCTCTTATCTTTATTTAAATTGTATTAGATTGCATTATCTCATTTCTATTACTCAGATACTCACATCAATTACCATTATAAAATCAATCAACTAAACTAAAATTAAGTTTTTAATTATTTTAATCAATCTATTTCAAACTAAAATTAAGTTTCTAACAACTAAAAACAGGCTACCTTATATAATAGCTATAGATTAAACCTTTAAAAATTACTTATTTATACTAAATTTACTATCTCTCTTAATATTAAGCCTTTAGCTTTAACTCACTTTACATTTCTTTAACTAAGACTAACAATTTATTCTATTAATAAGCTATTTTACTATATAATTAAGGATCACATTTTTAATCATTCTAGGTGTTGCTGTTAAACAATAAAATTGAAGTTAGTTAAGTATTATTCAAGATAAAGCTAACAAGATTAATATGATAAAAGCTAAATGAAAATCTATAATCTAATAAAATAAGAACTTCATTAAATCAACCAAAATAAATTACACCTAGAAAATTTATAACTAAGTAAGTTATATTTAAGTTAAAGCTGGAATTTTAGATTGCAATTTTGATGAAAATTACCTTCAAAAGCTGAAAAATTGTATGAAATAGCTATTGCATAAAACAATTTTAGTAAAGATAAATAAAATAAAACAAAAGATAAAATGAGAGAAACAACAATAATAAAAAGATAAATTTAAGAAAAAAACTGAGATGCTATAAAATTAAAAGAAGGCCTAAATCTAGTGATAAAGTTATTTTGTGTAATTTTCTGCTAGATATCAGCGCTAAAAGAAAAAGAAATATAATGCATGCTGAATATAAACATAACTATGAAAAAAAACTAGAAAAAAAGTTGAATAGATATTCGATATAACAAAAATTAAAATTTTTATGTTAAAATAATCTATTTAAGCAATCACTAGTGAGGAATTAAGAACTCTTGAAATCGAACTTGTTAAAAAGAAAATCTTCTTTTCTAATGTCTATTTAAAGATACTTAAAGTCACTGAACTAGTTCTGCTCGGATTAGAATATTCGGACTTTATCACCCTTTTTCCATACTTATTTTTGATTGAAAGGTAGTCAGAATCCATTTCTTTTCACGCTATGAATACTGTAAATGTCGTGCTTTTAAGAATATTCTTTTTAGGATTAAAAGGTAATTTCATTCTTGATTAATCAGAAGTAGATACGATAAAGACATCTCTTGATTTCTTCTTTCTATTTTAATTATAGATCTTTTTACACAGATAAATCTCTTCTAGTGTTTTTTCCGAGCGAAAGAATCAAATGTGCTATAGAATAAGAATCTTCTATCAATTTGATTATTTTAAATAGAAAGATTCATCTTTCATCTCTTCTTTATCTTTTAAATATTTGCTAGTCTTTATTTTTGATATAGATAAGTGTTCTTTAGTTGTGGCTGAATATTTTCCATTTTACTTGGCTTTAAAATTTTAAGATTAACTAAAATTTAAAAATTTATTAAGTTAGATTACATCTAAAGTATTTAAAGAGTTAAAGTTAAAAGATAATTAAAGTGATTTAGTTAAGCTACTATATTTAATATCAAAAGTAATCTTAAATTAAAAGAAAACTTTAGCTCTTTATAAATACTAACCTTCTCCATTTTTAATGTTCTAAGTTTCTTTTTGCTTTTCTAAGCTTATAAATATATTAGTTATGTGAACTATAAATAATTAAGTTTTAACTTGTAAATTCTATTATTCAATCTTATATCCAAAATAAAGACACTATTTAAATACTTGAGGTAAATAAATTTACCATAGTTTGCTTATTAGTGATTAGATCTATATTTCTTTTATTCATTTATTCTAGCTGTGTATCAAGCTCAGTAGTTTGCTTGTTTTATTTTCAAATATTTTGTATTTTTCTAATATTTTAAGATAATTTTCAGCTAATGTAGTTCATTTAATTCTTTTAGTGAAAATATTGCTTAATAATAAAAATAAATAGAATGCTAATAAATATATAGTAATAGTATAAGATACCTATTGATTAAGATTAACTAAAGGAATAATTAATTTATTAGTTACTTTTAAATTACTAAGCTTCTTAATATTAGTTATATAGCCTTAGTTAAATTACATATATAAGCTTACTAATGCTATTATTTTTAACTTTAATTTGTATTATAATTTCCTTTATTTAGTTTATAATACTTTATTATTTAGCTATAGACATTTCCTTATAATTAAAAGCTTTAATATCTATATATTAGTTAGTGCTTCTTTATCTATTATTTATATAGTTTATATTTTAAAGAATGCTAAGAATAATAATTTAAATATAGTTTACTTAAAGACTTGTATTATGTCATTTATTTTTAATTCTCTATCTCTCTGCAAAATTCAAAGGCTAGTTTTATAATATCCTAATTTAGCTTAAGATATCTTTAATAATTTTGTGAAATCATTGTTAAAAATTCCTCAGTTCCTTTCTATTAGTACATGATAACAAAATTTTATAAGAAGAAATAAAAATTGGCTTTCTAGGTTTATTTTGATTTTTAGATGCTTTTATTTGAGTTTTATTTCCTAAATTTTTTCTTATTCTATCATTAAAGATCTTTCTCTAAATTCTATTTTTCACTTCCCATTTATTGAACTGAAAGCTGTAGCTCATTTTATGGTCTAAAATTATCTTGCTTCGTTATTTTCGCCACTTTTGTAATTATTCAATGAGGCATTTCTTTTGTTTTACAAAGATTTTTCTGAATTCTCAAATTTAGAATTCAAACTGATTATAATATTTCCTATTTGTTTATTTTATACTTCTTAGATTTTATTTTTAGCAGGTATTTTTTGTAGTTTTTTACTCTTATTCTGCCTAATTAATCCCTTTTCTTTTTCAAATAGAAATAATTTCCAATAGCTCATTAAGCCTTAAAGTCTAAAGATTTTATTTGCTGATGTCTATTAATTTCTTTTTGATTTATGACTTAAAATTTCTTATTTGCAAATTATAATTGTTATTCTTATTTACTTGCTAAGTCTCAAATCCTTATTTTGGGATAATTTTTCAGTCACTTTAGATGGAGCTAAGATTTTAGTGAAGTTTAGAAGGTATCCAAACATTTATTGTTCCCAGTTAAATATTTTATTTCTTTAATTTAAATGAAATAGGAAGCTTTTTTTTATTTAATAAAGATTTATATTAAATTAAAGATATTCAATTAATATATTTATTAATAGAAAGTATTTTTAGCTAAGAACTCTTCTACTATTATTATTCTCCTTTTTCTTAAAATTATACTAATTCCCTTTATCTAAACTTGAGTCTTATTATTATTATTTTAATCCACTTCTTATTTTTAAATAAGATGATACTATCATTTTGCTCTAAGGCTTTATAGCTATAAGATTAAAATTTAAATATTATTAAAAGATAATCAAGCAAACTAATGTTCTTATTCTAAATAATTCAATGAATGTTAAAGGTATTAGATAAATCAAGTTCACTTTAAGGCTTAAATCATTATTTCAAATCTATAACTTGTTCCTAAACTTTTCCTTTTTCCACTTCTATTCCCTTTTAGTTATTTTTGCTTTTTGGAGTTCTTGATGTTCCAGCCTATGGAGAATTGACTTCTATAAAATCCTTGAATTTAAATTACAACTTTCAGCTAATCTCTTTAATTAACTTCAATACTTTTAAATATCTTATTTGGAATCTTCTTTTCTACTTAAAAATTGTCTAATTAAATTAAGTCCTAGTATTTTTAAGGATCAACATCTCAGCATGATACCATTTTAAGTGGAGCTTGAAATTAAAACCTTTAGTTGTATTATTATTAGGTTATAATTATACATATTTATTAAAGTGTTCTTATCTTAGTGTTAATTTGTTACTTCTAATGTTTATATTATTCTATTAAGAATTAAATATGTTCCTAAATCTTACAAGCTAAGAGTTCACAACTTGCTTATGATTAGTATCATAAAATAGAAGGTTTAGGTGATTGTATAACTAATCTATAATAAGAGTTAGTCTCTACAGCTAATAGAATGGCTTAGTAATTTTTATTAAGTTGATAATGATTTACTTGGTTCAATAAACTAAGGATTAGCTTTTTTTCCTCTTTTAATTAATTTAAAAATTAATAAAATGTAAGTGTTTATTTATTAAAATAGAGCCAAGAAAAGAGTTCATAGTAACCCTTCATTACAGTGAAGTCTTAAATTATTAAAAATTAATAAAGTAATTTAAGCTTTTTAAGTAAGCAAACATAGATAGTCCTATATTTATAAAAGAATTTTAACCTAAATATTTACCTATACAACTTAACATTCCTATAGAAATATCTCATTGGAGCTTAGATGAGAAGTAAAACTTATAAAAGACGGAACTGTATAAAAAGAGTAATAATATGAAAGACAATCTATATTGCACTAGGTATAAATAATAAAAGAGTAAGTATTTGTAAATTTAGAAAAGAAAGAAGCATAAAGCTAATTTAAATCTTAATTGGTAAGATAATAAGACTAATTAGTTCATCAATTGAAGAAACTTTTAATAAACAAAGTAAAATTTATAATAAATCAGAGGAAGCTGAATTATTAAAGAAATTTAAGAAAATAAGCTAATACCTATAGGTACTAAATTTGATAATAGCCTGTTTATATAAATTAGTAGTGATCCGTAAATATTAATATCCTAAGATCTATTCTTAGATATTATACTTCTCAGCTGATGGAATTTTTTAATGCAAGAATTATAAAGTTAAGAAAAAGAAGAGCTATGAAAATGTACAAATTTAATTGAGAAACACTTAAGAAATAAAAAAATAGGCAATTAATTTTGTTAGAATAAATAAAGGTAAAAAATTAATATTTAGGTTTGAAAAAACTCTAAAGGCTTAAATAAGCCAAAACACGCACTTAAAATTATCATAACTTCTTCATAAATCGCAATTAGAGAATTAATTCTTGTTCTTTTATGCTTTATGCGAATTTCTACAGTGATATAACGAATGTAAGTTCTACTAATTTGAAACTTGTATTGGTTGAATTTATGGTTATTAAACCTTTTTTGCAGTTTTCTTTTCATAATTATGTTTATATTCAGCATGCATTATATTAATTTTTTTATTTTAGCGCTGATATGTAGCAGAAAAATTAGACAAATAACTTGATCAATAGATTTATGGCTTCTTTTAATTTGATAGCAACTTAATTTCTTTCTAAATTATTCTTTTCATTATTATTTTTCCTCTCATGTAATCTTTTGTTTTATTGTATTTATATTTCCTAAAATTTATTTATGCAATAGCTATTTCATACAATTTTTCAGCTTTTGAAGGTAATTTTAATCAGAATTGCAATCTCAATTTGCAGCTTTAACTTAAATATTTTTACTTAGTTATAAATTTTCTAGGTGTAATTTATTTTGGTTGATTTAATGAAGTTCTTATCTTATTAGATTATAGATTTTAGATTTTCATTTAGCTTTTAATCATATTAATCTAGTTAGCTCTTTAATAATCAACTACCTTCAATTTTATTAACAGCAACACCTAGCATTATTAAAAATGAGATCCTTAATTTTATATACTAAAATAGCTTATAAATAGAATAAATTGTTAGTCTTAGTTAAAGAGATGTAAAGTAAGTTAAAGCTAAAGGCTTAATATTAACAGAGATACTAAAACTAGTAATTTTTAAAGGTTTAATCCATACCTATTATATAAGCTAGCCTGCTTTTAGTTGCTAGAGACTTAATTTTAGTTTGAAATAGATTGATTAAAATAATTAGAAACTTAATTTTAGTTTATTTATAATGCTAATTTATGTGAGTATCTGAGTAGTAGAAATTAGATAATACAATCTAATACAATTTAAATAAAGATTAGTGCTTTAAATAAGATATCATTTTAGCTTATGCTTGCCTTTTAATTAAGCATAATATATATAATTAATTATTTTAAACATTTTTACGCTAAATTTGACTTCTTAATTCATTTTCACTATCCGTTAATCTTTTTTTACTTATCTTAGATTATATTCAACTTTTCTCTAAAATTCCTCTTGCTAAGTTTCTATTTTCTTAGTTTAGTTAATTAATTATATAATAACGTATGTCATAATTTATCCCCAAATAAATATTTGCCAATTACTTTTTAATATGATAAAATTATTTAAATGTATCCTTTTCTTGCTTTTTTGTAATATTAGTTGAATGTAATATTTTACTATAAAGTCTATTTATTAGCTAGTTTTACTTATTGATTACGTATTGAGTATTAATTTTTGTAACTGCCTTATATTATGTGTATTAGTTAAAAGTTTGGTAGATATATTAGTTCTAAGCTGGTATTGAATGTTGTACAATTAAGATTTACATGTTTCTCTTTGTTTGATATATTATTCTAATGTACTTATGAGTTTGATGTTGTACTGCAGTATATTCTAATTTTGTAATAGATGATGTACTATAAAGGATAATAGGTGATTAGGAATAATTTGATATAGAATAATAGTATAGTAATAATTGTACGCACTCTTTAAATTTTTCATTTTCTTGATTATCCTGAATAAAAAATTTTCAGTTGCGTTTCTTTTATATATTCTAAGGAATATAAAAATAATTTTCTTTATTTTCCAACTTTGCAATATCTTAGACTTGAGATTGCTGATCCATTTACAACACTATGCAATGGCATAAATTTAAATCCCAAAATTACAACAAAATTCATACTTTAGTCTCTTAAAAGCATTATCAACCTAATCCTTTTAAATTCTTTCTCCTTAACTTCCCTTTTCTTCATTTAGATCATATTACCCTATTTTGGTTTTCCTAATATTTCTAAGCTAAAATAAATTTTAAATATTGACCGCAATAAAAAGCATTAAAGCTAAACTTTATTTTTAAAATAGTTTAATGATACTTATTAACAAATGTCTTGTAAATCAAAACTTAGAATGAAATATATCGTATATTTCAAGCTATAAAGTATCTTAATAGTTTATTAAGATACTTAGATAAGAAGTATTATAAAGAATTAAGCTATCTTTAATTAAAGATACTCAGTCTAGTAATCTTAATAATTTATTAGTTTAATTAGTAATGCTCTAGGATTGAAATAATTAATTAAATACTTTAATGGATTTATTAACTTTGAGTCTTATACTTTAAAGTTGTTTTTTTGTCAGCTTGAACTTGCTTTCTTCTCTGATCATTTCAATTTACTGCTTATTAAAATATAGTTCTTTGCTCTTACACTTAACTTTTCTTTCTTTAATAGAAATTTTTTTATTAGATAAGCTGAAAGAAATTGAACCAACAACTTAGCTATCTTAACTGATTCATATAAGCAAGCAGCTACTTTGAAAGTAAATCTACTTCTTGCCCTCAATATTGTAAATCTTCTAAAAAGATTCTTATGAAGTTATCTATTTTCTTTTACGAAAAGCTTTAAAATAAACCCATCTAATGTTTTTCGTTTTAAACTTCAGATTCTACTTATTAGGCAAGTTAATGATATTATTGTTCCTTAATCCTTAAATCTTATAGCTTAGATTGATAGTTTTTTTGCTTTTTATTCCTTTTTAAAGAAAGTTGCTTAGTATCTTTATATTGCTTGATTAAACTCCTCATTGTAACGTAGCACCGAGACTAAACTTGTGATAAATAAAATTGAAAGCAGACAGGTTAAAATTTTTTATACTAGTCAGCTTTACTTGGCAGTTATATTCAGCATTTTAAAAGCAATAGGAGACCGATTGTCTTGCATTGATGGGATATTCTTATACTTTTTCTTTGATTTTATTCCTTTAGCTCAAACTATTCCTTCAAGAGTAGGAATTCTTCTAAGCCGCTGATGGTTTTATCAGATTAATCTTCAAAATATATTTAGTTTCTTTTCAAATCTACTCGCTTATTTCCAACGAGGTCTGGATAAAAAATTAACTGTCTATTTCGTTTCTATCTTTGAAGATGTAATTTTATTTTAAAGATAAAGTTTCATACTGGGAATGCTTTATTTTTGTATTTCATCTTTTTTTGTTTCTTTGGTTTTTATTAGGGTATCAGCTTAATATTATATACATCAAAATATAGCGAAAAAAAGCTTTCAAAGCTTGATTAGTCCCCTACATATTTTTCTCGGTTTATCAAACGTTTCCTACTGTAAACATATCACAATCTAGCATTGAAATTAAGTAGAAAGCAGGCAGTAATTTAATGTTCTCTACAGTCTTCTTCAAAGAGCTCATAATTTTTAGCAATCCTTAGAGAAATTAACATCACTAATAAGAATCTCTCGTTTGGAAGTACTCGAGGCTTTCAAATATTTCTTATATGAATTTATAGATGCAACCAGGCAAACAACTAATGACAAATATGAGATTGTCCAAATATCTCGCCTTATCTTGATTTTAAGCACATTCTTAGTGTCCATTATTTGCTTCATTCAGAATTCTCTACTCTTTACTAAAATATGGTCTATAGCAATTGATATATACTCTGTCTTTTAGAGTGCAGCTTCTTATTAAGATAGAATTAACTTTTTATCTTGCTGACATTTCAATTATAGTTCCTTTATCACCATGCTAAGATCTGAGGAATTGCCAATCAACGACTTTAAGTAATTTTTTAAGCTTCACATATTACTATTCTAGACTAATCTTTTATTAGATCTCCTTATCTTGAACCCACTCAACTGATAGCCATTCAAACATAGTAACCTAATTAAATCTCACTCACTATAACTACAAATAATGCTTAACCTTAGCATACTTAAAAGAAGCCAAAGCTTCTTATTTTAATAGCAAACTATTTTAACCTAAATAGACAATTAATTAGATATTACAGTAGCAAGGATATAAGATTAACAATCTAGCTTTAATTAACTAATCCCTATATCCTAATTTTAATAGTCTAGCATTATTATATTACAGTTAATAAGACTATTAGCAACTCTTTGTTTTAACAAAGCAGGTTATTAGTATTATATATTTAATAGCTTTAATTTAAAGCTATTAGAGATATAGTCTAGGATATAGATAAAAGTAATAGAAAGGCTATAATATATATAGAGTAAGGCTTTTATATCCCTATTTAGATACAAATAGTAGCTTTTATAGAAGACATTAAAGAGCTTTATGAACTTGAAATCAAGATATTATTGAAGTAGAATGCTACTTAAAAACAAACTAAGAGGTAACTATTAAATAGCTGATTAATGGAATTAATTACTCCTTTAGTTTATAAAGCTTTTCTAAGGCTAGCAGAGAGGAGAAAAATATTCTGCTGGTGACAGGTTTTAAAATGGGAGATTTAGTAATTATTCAGAAATAGAAGAAAGAAAATACTTGAAGATGGTTAATCTAAGGATAGAATGAAACTAGTTTGATGACATAGATATCAAGCAATACATTATCAATCAAACACTCAAGCAGTAAATTAAAAAAAATTTCACTACAAGCCCAAACAATAAATTTTTCATACATCTCCATCCAGAATATTAAATATCTCATAGTTTATATGAACATCTAGCTTTAAAAATAAATAAAAAAGAAGAAAGTGATTAAGCTATTATGATTAACTAAGATAAAAGTACAATTAGCGAATAAATAATCTAAGATACATTACACAAATAAGATAGTTAAGCTTTAAAAAAGGTTAAAGTTAATTATACTCTATTAATATAAATAGAATCAAATCAAGTTTAATTAACTTTAAATAGCTTAATTTATATAATACCTTTAAAGTAAATTAACTTTAGTACCTTTCTTTATTTATTTCAAATTATTAGTACTTTGTTAAGAATTATAAGGCTATAAAAAAGGCGGGAATAAAAAGATATAAGTTTAAATTAAATGAGTAATGATAAGTTTAATAAAACTATAATAGATTTGAATGATATAACTTAATTATTAGGATACTTATAACATTTAAATAATACCATGTATCTTAGTATTAGATCTATCTAGGACTCTTAAGTTATAAGTGGAAATAGTTAATATGCTTCATTTACTATATGTTTGGTTATTAAGCAATATAATGCTAAAAAGGTTAAAGACATTTTGTAAAGGACTAATAAAAAATTTGATCCTTCAAGCAAATTCCTAGAATAGAAATTCTTTGAGTATTGGAATTTTCGCAAAGGATTTATCCAACAGATGGAAAATTCTAAAGAATTGAAAGGATTATCTCTTATACCCATAGGCTATTAGCAAGCAGACTCGGATAATAGTGCTGGATAACTTAATAATTATAATAGGATAGATAAAAAATGAAGATTAATAAAATTCTTAAGAAATAATATAAGTAGGAATAAAGCTAAAATATCAATTCCATTTTGAGGGTTTCTAATGCTTATTTGCTAATAAGTATTTAATAGCATTTATTTGATAATTATAAGCTTGATAGTGCTTGTTTAATATAATATAGAGAAAGTAATAAAACGCTTTGTTAAAAGTAATAATTAGTTAAACTAGATTAAGTCAAAATAATAATAGAAAAGGAAGATTGATGATTTGATATTAAGCTTCTTTTATTAATTATAAACTTAATTAAATAATATAAGGCATATATTAGATTAAGTAATGGGACAAAAATTACTATGACCAAAAGATTGTACTTTTAGCATGATTTTCGCTTACTAAAAGTTAGTAAATAATAGAGTTGTATTATTTTCTACTTCTCTTACTCTTCTGATATTTCTTTCTTAAAATTAATAAAGAAAATTTTATTTTTCTGGCTCTTAGCTTCTGTTTTTTCCTTGAATCGTAACATCTAAGGATTTATCACCTCGACAAATCAGTAAATCTTTCAGAAATTTATTTTTTCTTCTTTATTTTAGCTCTCATTTATTAATGTAAAGGTACTTTAGAAATTTACACTCTAAATAGTAAATTCCACCTATCTCTGCCTATTCTTTCATATCCTGTATTTGCGAAATAGTTTATGATCTGTGTTTTTCAGTAATTTTTTATAATCTTTTAAATAGTCAAGGTTAACTTCAATTACCTTTCTAGAATTTATGCAAAGAATGCCCTTCTACTTTCTCTGTTTTTACTCAAAAGGATGTTAATTTCTTCTATATCTTTCTGTCTGTATTTATAACATAGCTATTCATTCTTCTAGTTGTTGCTAATTTCTAGGCTTCACTTTATTTATTACCTATCTTTCCTGAATTAATTTGGATTATAATAGTATGCTTTAAAAGCTTTATTACTGCAAAATTAATGGTTTTCTTTGGTTTACTCTTTCAGTTTTATTCTCTATAGAGCAAATTTTCTTAAAAATAGCACAAATTTTTGAATCGATTGCTTCTTATTTTTGAATCTTATCTTACTAATATATTAATCCAGTCTCTTCACTATACCAAGAAACCATTGGCTTTTCTTCTCCTTCTGGTATAAAATTCAGATCTCCAAGCAGTCCCACAAAAGACTCTCAAATCTGTTAGTAAATTTACCTTTGAAGCTATTTATTCTATCATCTAATTTTTAGAAAAGCCTTAATATCTGCTATAAGCTTAGTTCAATGATCAAAGTTAAAATTTCACTTCTATTTTTATTTCTTTTTCTTACAGCTGAAATCATAAGTGAATTAGCCAGGATGCTACAATCTTCAGTGTCTTTATTTTTTTATTCTATAAAAGTAAGAAAAAAGTCAAATTTTATTTAAAAAATAGATTTAAATAGCGCAAAAATTAGATCCAATAGCGGTAGTTTCTTGAAGGACTATCTTTAATTAAATACATTAAACTGCAATAATAATAAAAGCTAGAAATTTAGCTTTGTTGACTAAAATGAGAAGCCTGTTTTTTAATTACTAGATTAGTAGACTAGAATATTATTTTATATATCGACTCATTTATAAGGTTAAGCATTTAACAGAACAAGAAAGATATGAATGTCTAAAAGATGGTTATTCATCCAACTGACTTTATGATTTCATTTATCTTATAAGATATTTTGGAAGCATTTGCAATCATCTTTCGCATCAAAAGTTATTTAATCAAATTCTATTCAAATTTACTTTATTTAATGTATTTTTGGCAATAGATCTAAGATTATCTATCAATTTGTTTATTAACGAATGAATCTCTTCTAATCTCTAGTTTTCCAACAATCCAATGAAATAATATAACGAAGCTGATTAATAGTTTTCTCTTTCTTTGAGTTATCCTTTAATTTACCAGCATAACTTTTTATCCTTCAAATAATCTCTCCATTCTTATTAATGTTAATTTTCTAAGCTCTTTAGATTGCTTTAAACTAATTAACTTCATACTATTATCTTAGTAGGAAGCTAATATTAATTGCTCATGTTATAATTGCATATAAAGTTATGCTAATGCTTCCTTATAAATATATATCCTATCTTATTTATAAAAGTGTAAGTTTTTAGTTTTAATTGATCACCTTTCTTAAAATATAAATACCATTAACTTATTTATTTAATTACTTAAGACAAGGATATATAAACTTTGAGCCTTATATTTGAATATTCTTAATTAAGTGTATCTTACAATCTTTACTATAAGCTCTTTACATAAATACAAAACATTACTTTACTTATAATTTACTTAGGAACATTAAAGCCAGTTTCATAGAATCTGCCTATTCATCATATAACTAAGATATTTACTTAGATTTTAGAAATTTATTGTATGAGTTTATCTTTATCTAAAATACTGCTAAGACAAGTCTTCTATGATATTTTCTTTTTTGCACTAAGATATATTTTACTATTCTAGAATATATCAATTTAGCGTTCTTCAATTTTTCGAAAAATTTCCAAATATTTAGCTTCTTAACAGATTATACTTGCTTATTTGATTCCTTTACTTTATATTTGGCTTATTACCTAAGTTTCTTTAAGTACTTTTTAATTAGGATCCTTTCAGTTTCTTAACTTTTAATATAACTAATAAATTTATTAAAGTGACTATAATTCTAGTCTTTTAGAGTATCTATTTTATGATCCAATTTGCAAGAATTTTTAATAAGTAAGCTTCTAAATTACTAAATGACCTTATCTTTGAATTGGTTTTATACTTTCTTTTATTATATACTAGCTTCTCTTTTTTATATTAACCATATGCCTTTTTATTATGCTCAATCCTTTAGTTACATTTATTGATTCAAAAATATTCTTACAGTCTATCTTTCTTATATCATCCCATTTGCAGATATATTGGAGATAGAAAGTTTTTCATTGTTTAGTTTAATTTTATTATAGTTAATGATTAGATGCAGCAAAACAAGGCTGACTAATTTAGATTATATTTCCTTTTAAGGAATTTTATATATTGACTTCATCAGATTCAACTCAATAATCTAAAAAAATAAAATTAAGAAATTTCTAAGTATGAGACTTGGATTTATGATCTCTATAAAGCTTAGTTTTCTTTCCTTGGCTACAACTTGGATTATTATTAATTTCACTACTTTCTTATCTTCCAACTAGTAGAATTCCAAACATTTAAAAGGTTTCTTTAATAGCATAAATATTAAGTTTAAGTATCTAGTTATTACTCTTTATTCAATTAATCGACTATTACTAAATATAAGTTTCTTCCTCTTAATTATGATTTATTTGCTTTCAAATGTTCTACATTAACTCCCTTTAATTTTATATTTATAAGCTTTCTAATGGTGAATTACTTTATATAGTGCTCTTATCTTTCAGTTTTAACTGTAATTTAAATTTTATATTACTAGATTATTCAGCTATAAGCCTAGCCTTCTTTTTATTAGACTATCTATTTTATTAAGTAGATAATAATATCTTAATTAATCTTAGTGTAGTGTTTTGTTACCTTAAATAGATCTTTTAAATCCTTAGAACTTAGATAAATTTTTTAGTTTTGAGAGAATATTGAAAATGATAAATTGGTGTTTGGATTAAGATATCATTAATTAGTCTTTAAACATATGCTTATTTTAGACTTTTTCTAAAATATTTGTTGAACAAACTTAATTTATTATCTTCAATAGAATGAGCTACCACTTTGCTATCTTTACTTATTCCTCTCTTAATTGCATACGCTTTTGATTCAGCTTAGGTTTTTTCTATTTAAATTAAAATATAATGATATTAAATCTAATCTCCCGTTATAAGGAGTATGGAATCCAGTTTCCTTTACATTGTATCTTTATACTTAACCCCTAAAAAGAGGACATAATTTTGTGCTTACCTGATTCAGTGGCATTTTCATTAACATTTTTAATATATAATCTTAGCTTTTTATTTATACTGAAATAGAAAAGTCATCTTTGCTTTTTACTCTCCTTAATTAATTTACTCTATCTTTGGTGTTGCGTAGCTATTTTTACGATTATATAAGAAAGTATAATTTTCGCATTATTCTAGAGTTACTTATGAAAGTTTTATATCTTACTATTGATATTCATAAGTATTATATAGCTTAAAAAGATAGAAACCCTTGAGAGGATTTCTCAATGACTGCTTTCTTGTGCACTCTTTACATAAGATTCAATCAATGCTCTTCTATAAACTGAAATTTATTGATTAAATTTGAAAAACTACTAAGATCTAAACTCAGCATTTACTCCCTTTCTTGGTTTTTATGTAATTTACATCTTCTACTGCTAAGCAATTTTTTAGTTTTGTCATATAAAGAAAATCCTTTCTCTCTAAATGCTTAAGTATTATCTAATTTGGAAGAGCAAATGGATTATAGGTATTAGACTTTTATCCATATATATTGCTATTTACTATCTTTTGAAATAATCTAGTAAATAGTGATAGTTAAGCATCCAAAAGAGTTATTATTTAATCTTTGTATCTTTTTAGAAATATTCTATAGAACAGACAGTTTCGGATGTAATCTCCTTTAGTTGCAATCTAACCTGTATCCTTTTAGTGATGCATGAATTCTAGTATACTGCTAATCTAGAAAAGTTAATATAGAAGTTGAATTAATTTGGATGGAGTAATTTCAATCTAACTAGGTTTAATTTTCCAAAGTAGACAAAACTAAGTACTTTCAGTTTTTTTCTACTTTTAACCTTTTAAATATATATTTTAATTAAAATGAAACGAAACAGAATAAAAAATTCCTTGGATTATTAAAAAGGTATAAAGAATGCTATTTCATCTAAGATATTAAAAGTAATTTCAGTAAGAAGGCTAGGAAAGATGATTGAATATGATCGATAAGTTTATGATATAGTATTTGAGGGTAAAAAGGTTTTTATGCTTATGCATTTGAATAGCTTTAATGTATATAATGCCGTTTATTTTTTTAAGTGTCATTATATTATTATTTATTTTAAAGGCTTTTTAAATACTTAATATCATTAATTTTAATTTTTTTATTAGAAGGGAAAAACTCTAACGTGTATCCACCTACATTTAGGTTTTAGCAAATAAAATAAAAAATTTATTAACGTGGATCCACCTAAATCGGTATATCACTCTATTTATAATCAAATATGAAAATTCAGAAGAAGAAGACTGATTACCTGTGGATCGCAAGTATATTCCTCTCATTGTATGTTATTGGAACTTATACTAATCCAGAAAGATCTAACTAAGAAGATATAAAGTAGATAGCACAGAATATCAACTTTTTTAAAGTATCTTCTCCTTGGGCAATGTGACTCATTTATTGGATCGTTGACTTGGCTTCAATATCGTCGATCACTGCTTTCCTTTTTATCATTATTAAAGTTTTAGATAAAGATATATCTAACGATAGTTTCAAAAAGTAAATAAAGTCTATTTCAGTCAATATGTTGGTTTTATCTTTGATGCAAACGTTCCTTGATTGGACTGTCTTATAGGGCATAACAAAAGTCACTACGGGTCGCACGGATTTGTGGTCTGTCATTCGTGACATTCTATTATGAATGCTTGGCTTTGAACTTTGGTGGTATACATAACATCGAGCATCACATGATATCAAATTTTTATATCGTTACGGGCATTCGTTTCATCACTAATGGTAAAAGCCTGAAGATATGATTGGAATAACTAATTTTGCATTCGATCACATAGTAGAAACTTATGTTTCTATGTCAACTTCATTCTACCCTACGCTAATATTTCCTATTAACTACTGGGCCAAAGTATTTATATCATTAAGTTATATGATGGTTGCTATAATGTCACATTGGGATAAGTTCCCATACAAGTATCATCTCGATCATCATTATTAGATTATAGCTAACTATGGAGCACTAATACCAATCTTCGACAAATTTTTTGGAACATATTACAGTCAAGAGAAAAAAGTGCACTACAAATGATAACTCTTTATAAAAGCTTATTTAAAAATAAACTATTTTTGTTTTCCTTTATTTTTACTTCTAATTTTACTTTAATTTTATCTTAAAATATGAAATTTCTGCAACCCTGTTTCAGTCTATAAGCTAGATAAAGAAGATTGTTTCGAAGCTTTGGATATGTAGCGAGACATAATCTCTTTAAAAAAATGGAGAAAGAAAGTAGTGATACCATCCGGGATTTAAATTTCAGTAAAAACGGAAAAGAGTTAGATTAAAAGAAAATACGTTTATAAAACTTGAGGTCGATATATACATAAAAAATATCAAAAAGATATCACAAGCATGTGCATTAAAAGAATGGAAACGTTTATCTTAATTTGATTGAAAATAATAGGATAAAATTAGAAATGTCATGATAAATTAGTCGTTTTTATACTGAATACTGAAATTTATGTTTTGTTTAGATGTGGTATATTGAAATTTATTATTACATGAACTGAAATGCTAGTGATATGCAATTGAATATGAGTTGAATGATGTGATAATCGAATTATTAAATAAAAACATTATAATGATTAAAATATCAGAGATATCTGAGATATAATAAAACGATAGAAAGCTACTTTTAAATCAATGATCGACTTTAAAAAAAAATCTCAAGAAAACAAAAGTTAGGTAAATGTTTACTCTATGCTAGGTAAAGTTTAAAAAATAAATAGCTGCAATAATTTAGATATCTTAGTCGAATTTCGATTATATAATAGAGATAAAAACTTATTGAATTTTATGACTTTTAATTTATATAAAATAGATCTTATGTATCTCAGCTTATTTAAAATTGTTTGTTTATTTATTTTTTGATTAAGATTCCACTTAATTCCTTAAAACAACATACAAATTTTTGAATAATTTTTTCATATTCCTTTAGTTTGAATCACAGCTGTATACTATCTGAGACCTTTGAAATTATTTTCTTCTAAAAATTATTGATTCCTTCAGACAATATTTTTATTTTGACTTCTATTTTTATATCACAATTTGGTTTATTTCGCTATACTTTATTACCAAGCAACGTTAGCTTTTTCATTGAATATCTTATTTTATTTTATGATTTTCGTATGTATATAAACGTTATAAGTAAAAACTCCTCAATATTATTTCTTTGCTAGAAGAAATTTTTTTAACTATGATTGAATACGAAAGCTTTTTAGTTTTGTATCTCTTTTATTTACTAAATTTCCTATTTATTTCGGAAAATAAAAATGTTCGAATAATTCTTTTTTAGTAGATTGTTAATTCTCTAAATTTTGATAGCATAAAGCACCTAGTTTCTTCTTATCTTATAGCTTTAGCTATTTTTTAATTTAAATTAGAGAATATTACAAGAGATTTTATAGTATTTAATTTTGAAATAATTCAAATTTTATTCTTAGAGAGCTATAAGTATTTCTCTCTATTTCAATTTAAAATGGAATTATAAATGAAAAGGAAATTAAAGGTATAATATAAGACTTTTTACAAAAATAAATAAAAATACAAAATTAGATGTTTGGCGTTCTTGGAGGTATTTCTACCTTTTTCCCATCAACCTCTAAATTGCTCTAGAAACATAAAATAAAAGTTTGAAGATCTCTGCAACTCTTCTCCTTGCTATGCCTTTTGTTCTTGAATTCTTCTTTATCTAGATACTAGATATCTTTTTCTAGTTAATTTCCTCAAACTTATTACTATATAGTCTTTCTCTTTATAGTTTTATTTGTTACTGCCTCTTCTTTTTGCTCTCCAAATACTTCTTCTAGTTTCAATATTCTTACTTGAAATTGAGAAACTTCTAGCAGCTTTTCCACAGAATCGTTTGAGAATTACAGTAATAAAATCTTTTTACTTGTCTTTTAGGTTGAAATCTTGAGTTATTTTCACCTTCAATTATTATTGGATCATTAATTCCTTATTCTTTCAGTTTCATTTAACGCTCAATTTATACTGGTTTTCTTATATTTTTTCTAATTTGTTAATCAGTTCTTTCTGCTTCTATTGCTAGTTTTGAGATTAATTGTTCTATTATTGGAAAATATTTCAAAATGCGTTAAGTTCTCTCTCTTAAGTCATAAGTTTCAATTCTATTCCCATTGCAAGTCAATTTTTTCATTAACTTATTATTGTCTTTCTTCAACTTTTTGACCTTTTCCTGGAGATCCAGTACCATTTTAATCAATTATTCATAGCTTATTTATTATTAAGTGGTGAGACTCGAAACTATGAGGGCAGCATATTTTTAGCCTATTTTCTAGGCTTTTCTTCAGATGTGGGAGATTCATCCTGATGGGTACCTAACAAAATTATTAAAAGCAAATGTCTCTATAAGATTGCTTAAAGTTACAATTAAAAAAGGTATTACGAATTGTTAAAAATAACTAATCTAAAAATAGTTAAAAATATCTTTATAAAAATATGATCAATCAAATAGAAAAAATGAGGTATAATGCATCTGTAATAATAAATTTTAGGCCAATCTACAAAGAATCTAAGAAAGTAATAAACCAAGGATGTAAATAATAAATCTAGCTTAGCTATATCAAATATAGAAATAAAAGCATTAATCAAGTTAAAAAAAATATTCTGCTACATTATAATAATTTGGAAAACATTAAAAATTTAAAAAAATGAGCAGAATCGTTTAGGAAAGAGCTTATTATGACTAGTTTATCTGTTTTTTAGTTTACGAAAAGATGTTAATTTAGAAGAGAAAATATATTTTTAAGAAAAAATTGCTATATTGAGTATTTTTTCTCTTTAAAACTTTTCTCATTTCGTAATATTAAAAGGAATAGTTTTAAAGATAAACTTTCTGATTTTAAGCAACTTGAATATATCAACTGTGCATGTAAAAAAGTTTAGTTATTAATCTTAAAATTTGAAATTCTAGCAAAGCTATTTTATTAAAGTTGGAAGCTTTTGAAAAAATGGATTGATTATTTTTATCATATAAAAACATTTGCTAGTAAATTACTTTAATAATTTGAATATATGCAAAATTATAAAAATCTTAATTTTCTTGTAAAGTATCTTATACTTCCATCTAAAATAAGAATAAAACTATATTCTAATATTAAATAATGCGAATTAGCAATTGAAAGTGTAAATAATTAAGAAATCAATATAGTTTTCATTGTATCAGAAAATATTAAAATAAAAGCTTTAATCTTTTTGAATTAATTAAAATAATTAAAAAACTGAAAGCTAAAAGCTATTAGAATTATATCTATACAAAATGGGAAATATTTCGTATAATTTAAAAAGAAAACATATATGCATGATAAAAAGCAAAGATTTTTTAAGCCGATAAAGCTAATAATACAGAATTTCTAAATAACCTTAACTTCGAACATTTTTTTTAGTTCTAAATTATTAGAAATTTAAATAATAATTTTTATTTTAATAATTCCTTTAATAAATGTTTGATTTAATATACTATATAGTATTTCCTAATTTAAGATACTAAATACTCATAAAAATAATATTTAAAATGCTTTATTTAATAGAAGATTTAAAAAAAGACTAATTTCACTTTAAAAGATTTTATAAAGAAATTAAATTAAAATATTTTCATATTCATTTTCTAATAGAAATAGTTATTACTTTTTGCTAATTAATCTATTTTATTTATATTTTAAAGGTTGTAATTATATGTATTTATAATGTCTGATATAAGTCGAAAAGTTGCTAGATTATTTAAAAATAAAAACTTAACTCTTAAAAGCAATTCTTTTATAAAATAAAAAGAGATAAGGTGCGAATTATAGTTTAAATAAATTTTAGCAAAGAGATTTATAAAATAGAATAATAAATTTTAGCAAAGAGATCAATTAAAATTGTGCAATAATTTGAGAGTAAAAATATTACAGTTAATATCAAAATATTGTAATCCAAAAGCCATAAATGTAATAAATTGATGCTAAAATTAAACTACAAATATATTTATTATTTGCTAAATTCATCTAGAAATAAGAAATATGGCATGTTTTAACAGATTTATTAAAGAAATTTAATTTATCTTCAAATTTAATATTTTTCTTTTCTTATTTAATATTAAATAATACCAAAATTATTAGTTTTCTATGAAATTTTTAATTTTTAAATGATATGTGTAGTTATAATAAAAGTATGCACAAATAATCTAAAAACAGGATAATTAAAAAGATGGTGAGAGCTGAAATTGATTCTCTGATAAAACCTTTTAGTCTTATGGATAAGATAAAGCTCCTATAGTTGAGAAGGTCCAAAGCTAAAGTCAATCTCAGCAAGAAAAAAAATCTCCGATTATTCACTCTTGCTAGTTTTTTGAAGTCTGCAGGCTCATAGTTATGGCTGGCCGAAGCTTATTGAATTAAGCAACAGAATATCTGCGTTATATGCATTAAAAGAGTGCCCTGGGTCTTAAGCTGGAAAAGAGTTTCCAGTCCCTCAAAAAATAAATTTTTAAAGTATATAATTATTTAATTGTAAATTGCTTATTACTCCAGAGGATAATATTTAAATATTTAAAATGCTTAATTGAAAATATTTGCTTACTATGTTTATAGAAATCTAAATAGTATTAATAAATATTAGAAAACAAATCCCCATTTCAGTTAGATATCTAAATCAAAATAATAGAAAGAAATTAAAATTAGATTTGTTATAATATAGTACAAAACTGATGAAAACTGGATAAGATTTTTTTGTAAAGGAAATTATTTTTAATTTTTTTAAGTGTTTAGCTAGTAATGAACCAATCTGAAAGTGGTAGCACTATAATTCTTTACTGATATTATTGGTACATATAATAAATGGATGTTTGTTGAGGTCAGGAGAGCAAGTAGGCAATCTGGTGCAGTGTATACTTCATTGCGAGTAATCTCGCACTAGATGTCACCACGGGATAGGGTGAACAAGCTTGAAAAAGACGAGCTTAACTTACCTAAAGGTTTTCGCTAGCAGTATAAACGTTTGACTGACGAGCCTTCTAATTAATGACTTAATAACTAATTCTTATTAGGATCTTATTCAAGAAGACTGGAGTATCCGATTCAAGATTTAAAAATATTCTTTAATAAGATGATTCTCCTTTTGGAGAAACTGACGTGACTTATTGGACTACTAGAATTTTAAAAAGAAGCAAGATAACATTTTTTCTTAATATTAAATATTAATATTGAAAGAGTTGCGAACCAACAAGATGCTACGCTCTCTATAATTATGCTTATTATTTTTATGGAAATATTAATAAAATATAACCATTAAAAATATTAAAATTTCATTAATTTTTAAGATAAAAATGAAATTAAATATATAACTTTAAATAAATTTATTAATATAAGTAAGAGCTTAATAAACTGCTTACTTATAAGCATCAAACTAATATCTATTTTAATTAATTTTATTATTATATAATTTTACATTAATTTCATTAAATAAAATATCTTTAATTTATACTATAATTAATAAAAATTTATATTTTTATTTAGTTTAGAAATGGAATAGAAAGCTGTAAAAAATAATTTGATTCTTAGAAAAGAAAACATAAGATACTTCTATGTAGTTGCTTAATATGCTCAAAGTGCACTAAAATTGGTCTTATGTCACTTAATAAATATTCTGTATAATACATTAGTAAATATTCAAAGGCTAAATATCTGAGTTAAAAGACTATATTTCAACCGAAAAATTTGAGAAGCAGCTTAATGAGTTTCAACAAAAAGCAAAGCTATATGAAAATTTATAGAATTGTTTGCAAATTTTTAAATAATAACAAATATAGCAAATTAACTTCATTAAATTTATATTGATGATCTAAAAACACTTTTCTAATATCATCTATTAAATATGTCTACAAACCAAAAATAGCATTAGAGGGAAATTATAAAATAATATAAGAAAAATAAAATAATTTAAAATTTAGAAAAAACATTACATTTATCATCATAAAATAGATAGTAACAATAAGAAAGATTAATGCTATTAAATATATTTAAACAGCAGTATGAGCAGATAAACTAAATGATTTAGAAAATAACTAAGTTAAAAATGAAGAAGCAAATGTTAATTAAATTTCTGGTCAGTTAATTAAAATTATTTTAGTGTAATGAGTTTTATTGCTTAAAAATGCAGAATTAAAATCCATAACATTATAATATTGCAGATATAGTAAAAGAATTTTAAATAATAAAGTAAATATGATTTTACACTATTAACAGTTTTGAATGTTTTTAAGTTTTTAGAAAAATTTTAAAATAAAGCTTTAAAAAAATACTAATTTTCAAGAAAAAACCTTTAAATTTATCTAACATATATAATAATTAAGACATTTTAATTCAATTAAAGCAGTTATCAAGTTAAGGTTTGAAATAAAAATTTAATTATATCATAGAATTATTTAAGGCAGTTATCAGAGTAGAATAAGCTTTTGTAAATGCGTTAACAATCTTAAATAATTTGAAAATAAATTTATAAAAAAAATTTATGAGAGAATAAGAATCTAAGGAGCTAATTTGAGTGAATCAAATGTTCAAGATTATAATCTAAGAAACTCAAATTTATAAGTGGTCAATCTAAGGAATGCTAATCTAACCAACTGCATATTAAAAGGAGATTATTTAAATAACATGTAATTGAAATTGCCCTAATCTTTTGATATTTTGTTGAAACATATGGATTTAATTTATTCGATAGCAGTCACGAGTGACGTGAAATGAATCATATCGGGAAGTAACGATTCGACTATAAAGATTAAGGATTTTCTGAGTGGGTCTTGTAAGAGTAATTTGGTTACCATATGAGTGGAATTTTATCAGCAGCTGTAACAAGAACGAGAAATAATAGTTTTGGGAAGTTATGCTAATAAATATAAGTATGGGAATTTTTGAATGGGACCTTAAAAAGTACTTTGATAGGACATGCAAATTATTCTAGATTGGTAGTGGTAACAAATTATCAGAAATTAATCGTCTCGGGAAGTTCTAATTAATCTATAGAGATATAAAATTTTTCTACAGGATAATTTATTCGAACTCTCTAAGAACATCAAAATTCGATTAAAACAATAGTTTTAACTCATGATAACAAATTCATAATATCTGGAGGTCATGAAAAAATAATCAAAATATGAAACTTTCCAGCAAAACATACAAACTTTAGAAGGTCATGCAAATTCAGTGAAAATGTTAATCAATCAATTAAATATTAGTGTTTCAATATTTATAAATATTGGGATATAATGTAATGATAATAACCTAGATCATAAATATTACAAAATGTTAAAATAAAATTTTAGTAGATTTCAATCAAATATCTTTCTTTCTCAGGTATTCTTTGCTTAACTTCTTGATAATTATCTTTTCTCTATGAACTTGGCTCAGTCATTTCATTTAAAATCTCATCTTACAACTAAAATAACTAAAAACGCTTTTTCTATAATTTGGAGAAGAATGATTTGATTAATTTGTACTTTTATAGAATTTTTTTTTTAATTGATGATTTATATATTCTAGTCATATAGTATTAATTTTTTCTTATCTTTGTTTTTAAAAACTATATTATTTTCAAATTCCTAAAAGAATGTCTTTATATCATTAGCAATCAAAAATATGGTTAAACTAATCAAAATCTATTCCACATAAACAAGTAATGCTGTATGTACGTTGTAGTGGCTCATACTAAGTTCTTATTGAAAATTATAAATATAAGTTCTAAGTTTGTAAATAGAAATAGTTTCTCTAACCATATTTTTATTATATTTAGTATATGCTATTTCAGGAAACACATTCGAATTTCCCATTTGTTCCATAATTCTTTTTGCTGTAGGCATGTAGACGAAATTAATTAAAAATATAATAAAAATATAAATATCTAACATTATTTTAAACCTTAATTTTTAAATTTAGTATAAAATAATAAAGCTAGCATTTATTTAAACAAAGTAAAAAATGATAGGTTATTTAATGCAAAAGATATTAAAAGAAATTCTATTTATTTAATATTTAAAACAAATATTTAACTATAATATTAAATAAGAAATAACTTAAGTTTAGAAGAAAATAAAATCAAGCATAAGAATGGTTTTAATAAAAGCTTTTTAGGCAACTATATCAGCTTTTAACGTGTCATGCTATGTAGATTTTTTATTGATTGCCTTTCAAACATTCATGGATCTGAAATTCACTAATATATACTTAAAATGGAATAAAGAAGCCTTAATTTTCTAATTCAATAAAAAGTTTTCTTTTAATTATTAAATGAAAAGGACTTCCAATAGTATGAATAAGTTAATAACCGTTTAACCCTTGTACAATTGATTTACAGAATTCCTAGTATAGCACTACCTTAATAACTTTTAGTAGATATATAAGAAAAATAGATACATTATTTCTATATAGCAGTTATTTAAAAATTTAGATGAATGAAAACAGCTAGAATTTATACTGAATAATATGGTAATCTTTATCGAATTTCCTTAAAATTGCTTACACTAATTTAAATTAATAATGCAGAATAAAAAGTTTCAATATATGAATTTAGAACTCAATCATCAAATACTAAAAAGATCTACAAGATTTTTTTTGACCTATTGATAATCCCTATTGTATGTATGAGAAATATGATACATTTGAAAATATTTTAAAATATATATACTATCCTAACATAAGGGAATTATTATCGTAAAAAATTGGAATTTATTGCTTAAGATACCTTTCACTATATAATCAAGAGTATATAAACTTACTTCCAATATTTTATTGGAGTATTTAGGTTTATAAATATAGATTCTTCACAAGAAATAAATGTCAAAACTACCAGAACTGTTTGAAGCGGAGAAACCTTAGAAAAATATAAAAGGAAAATGGAAAATAAAGTTTCTTGAAAGTGATGAGATCAAGGTAAGATTTAAAATTTTAAAACATTTCAAATGTCTTAATTAAAGGAAGTTCTGCAAAGGTGTTAAAATCTCTTTTAAGCTAAAATTCAAATTTAATTTAGTAGAATAATAAAAGAATTAGAAGTATAGTACACTGCAAGCCTAAAGTTATATTGTGAAAAAGTTTATAAAATAAATCTATAAGAATTAGCATTCATAAAAAATTAGGAGGGATAGATATGGTAATGTTTAAAATGATGATATAATAAAGAAAGAAGTAGAAAATTTTCAAGTTGAATAAAGATTAAACAAGTTGGCGTTTATTGAACTTGTTACGTATTAATTAATAAAAAATCTTGAGAATCATTGTAAAACTTAATAAATAGCTAAATTCTCCAATTTCGTATTCTTGATTCGCATATCTATGACTGCTAATCTATTCATTCTTTACCATTGATATTTTATTCCAATTCAATCTTTTTCCAATATTTGCTTTGCCCTCCCTTTTAGATCATACTAAAGTAATTAATCTCCACCATTAATTTTTTCCCTAAATATGTCACCTTCAGATATACAATAAATCTTGATTAGTTTTTTTCAGAATTATTTATTTTCACTTTTTTTGCATTTTTTGGTATCTCCAGAAGCTTTTAAGCTCAATTCGTATTAAAGATTTTATTATCATCTAGTGCTAATTAGATTTTATATTTAGACTGTTTATTTTCCTAATTAGTTGATGCATTGCATCTTATTTTTTTGCTCTCATTCTATAATGAGTAAATCTCAATCAAGATATCTTATTGCTAGTTAGGATACTGATTTCAAATTAATTATTTTTAGGTACTTTTTTATAAAATAATAATAATAGATTAACGTGATCCCTCCTTTAAAAGTATTATCATCACAGCTTAAGATAAGACTAATTAGCTATTTTTATAAAAGTTTTCTTACTGTTTCAAAAATTTTCAATAGATTTCTTCCTATTCTTTCTTCCTCTTCAGCTCTTTATCTTACTCTAATAATCAAGATTTTCTTCATTTAGGATTATACGTCCTTAAGCTCTTTTTATCATTTTCCTCTATTAAAATATAAGTCACTTCTGTTGATGCTTAATGAATCTCCATACCTTGATAAAACTATCTTCTATAAATATTATCTTACATACAATATATTCGACTCAACTTGCTTCAAAATTTTTCCTCTCTTTTCTTTAATTTTTGCTAAATTATTAATTTCTCCTACCAGGTGTCTTAACCTCTTGCATAAATCAGCATTTTACTATATTTCTCTGCTTATAAATGTAATGAGGACTTTAATCTTTCTTAACAATCCATAGAATATCCATTGATTTAGTTTGATTGGACTATTAATTGTGTAAATTGGTTTAATCTCTCTTCTATCTGCTTTAATAGCAAATTTACCTCTTATATTTCGGATTAGCTGTTATCTTCTTTTTTACTTATTGATTTCCTTGGTATATCTACACCTTGGATTCTAGGTTAGTGGTATAAAAGAAAGAGCATGAATTGTTATTAATGAGGAAATGAATAGTTGTAGGTTTTTAATATATATTAATTATAACTTAAATCTAAGTATTTTATATATTTACAGTTGCTTATTACTTTAAATAGATCTTAACTAAATTACAATTATGTAATGATATCTGCTTTGAGGTAGGTATATACACTGACTAATTAAATTTTGATGGCTAAAGGAAAAATAAAGTTAAATAGTTTCAATTTGGTAGAGTATTTAATATTGGAATAGTGTTATTTGATATTCCTTGTATGGTATTATTTTAAATTTGATAGAGTTAATAGTTATATTTATAGCTTTTAATTATTTTAATGATAAACGTTAAATGTCAATATTATAATTCCTATGTCTCATTATTCATATTAACTTAGTAACATTGATTCAACTTTCCAAATTAGGAGAGAGTTATATACCAGTAGTTTAATAAGTTAATATTTATTAGTTAAAGTTAATATAAACTAATATTTTATAAGGTACATTGCTTCTAGATCTTATAATCTTCTAGTAAGAACAAATAAAGAAACCTACTAATTGCACCATTACAGTATAAAACCTAAATTTATTCATCTTTACTCAAATTAAGTTAAATAACCAAAAAATCTAATTCTTCTATTAAACTGTACCAACTAAAAATACAGAAATATAACTAAAACATTCATTATAATTAAGAATTTTTTATTACATTAATCAATTAAAATCAATATTAAGCGAAGTACCAAAAAAGTCTAACTTAATCACCTTCCAATAGACTGCTAAACATCAAAATAATAAACAAGATAATCAAAATTTACTTTTTAAAAATCAATAATAAGATAAAGAAATGCCTTACATTTATATGAAGAGACAGTCAGAGATACTATAATTCAATTTTTAGTTATATAAAAATGGTTAAATAATTAGTAAATATAAATTTAAAAATTAAATAGCAATTTACAAATAGAGTTAATAATAAGTCAGATAAAGATAAAATAAAAACCTAAAAGTGATAAAATCTTTATTAATAGAAAAAAATTTAATTTAATTTTATATCTTAATGGATAATTATATGGAAAGCTATTGTTAAGATTAATTTGAAAGACACAATATAAAATTTATTAAAATTTAGATGCAGCTGGTAAAACTACGAATTTATAGAAATTTTATCATGAAAAATAATTTAATTCTTTTTTATAATTTCTGCTGATAAGAATTTTATTTAGTTATGGGATTTATATGTATTTAAGCATAACTTTTTATCATCTTTGAAAAGCATCATCATTAACTTAAATTAGTTCATGTTTTATAAGATTTTTAGAATTTTTTAATTTTATGTTATCTTATCCTTCCTATAAAGCATATGGGTTTTTATTGGTTACTTCCAAAATATATAAAGTTACTTATTTAAGGGTCAGTAGTCTTATTTTTTATTCCTTTCTTAAATCAAATTCTTAAACAAAATTTTCTATTTTATATATAAAACTTTGAGCATATTCTTCCTTGTTACAACTTTAACTTTTAAGGAATTTTTTAATTTTTTTTAAAAGAAAAACAAAATTTAAAGTTTTGATAAATCATCAAATTTAAAAAAATGATATGCTTCTATAAATAAATTATTAAGAGTATGAGTATAGAATACTATTAGCATTTGAATAAGCATTTAATAGGCTAAGCTAGTTTATCTTAAGTTTCTTTATAAGAAATATATAGGAATGTTATAACTTAGTTTAAAGAAACTTTTTTAAGTATTATAATTTTATTTATGATTGTGGTAAGTTATAATTTCTTATACTTATTTAAAATTTTCTTAAATATAAAATTTAATTATCTATCTATTCTTTTTTATATTTTAGCTTAAGCATAAAGAATTAAAAGAATTATCAATAGAAAATCAGATAGTACAAAAAAAGATGAATCAAATAAAGTGCTATCGTTTATAGTTGAAATTAAATATAATTCTTATATTTTCCACTAATCTTGTAGTTTTATAATCTTCTAAAAGCTAGCAATTAACTTGATTTCTCTTATTTTAGAATCTAAATTTAAAAAACTTTGACTGACCTTTAAATTTTATATTTTTCTTAAATAGATTAATATATCATTTCGAGCATTTTGTTTACCTAAAAGTTAAAGTTTGCTAGTAAAATAAGTACTTAAGTAAGAAGAACAATAATTTAACTTATAAATACATATTTTATAATTATATTACCAGATTTTTAAATGCAATATCTTTAAAATTTATCTTAATATAAACAATTCAATTTATCCTGCCTGATAAAGCCATCGTTAGCCATTCCATTCCTTCATGTAAGCCTTCACTTTTAATAGCACTTACTCCTTGAATATACCAAACTCTTTCTTTAATCTGATGTAATTAAAGTTTATCAGTCAATTCAGCTAAACTCATAGCATTCGGTAAATCCTACTTATTGGCGAATATTAAAAAGCACACATTTCTTAATTCTTCTTCTTATAACAGTCAAAATAACTCAGACTTAGCTTCTTCTAGCCTTTCTCTTTCACTGGAGTCTATTACAAATATTACAGCGTTAGTATTTACAAAATAATGCCTTCATAAAGGTCTCATTTTTCCAGATCCACCTATATCCCATGATTAAATCTATAAATTCTAAAATTCTATAGCTTCTGCATTATATATTGTAATGGAATCAGAAATGCATTTTCCATATTTTAGAAAATGTAAAATAGTAGTTTTTCCAGCTCCTACCTAACATCAAAACTCTTTGCTAAGTTTCTCCAAAAATGATTTTTCTTAATTTTCCTAAAGACTATCCCATGTTTATTAGATTTTTGAGTTATTCTTCTTTATAAGCATTTTAACCCTTTAGGATTCTATATTATAATTTGATCTAGACCCTTTCAATTAGATATTTAATATAAAAACTATAAACTTGTTGAATGACATGAATCTGACGTCATTCTTTGATTCTTTTCTGTTTAATTTATTTATTAAGTTAAAAAATTGAAATAAAGTGAAATTTATATTATTTTATAAGCATAAAGAGTTACTTAGTTAAGAACTTAGGATAAATGAATATAAGGCTTTATAATAAAATTTAGACTAAAAATGTAATTTTTTAAACCTTAATTTAAGCACTTCCAATATATTTTTTTGTATATACTTAATCTTCTAAATATCTTACTAATATACTGACTTATAGCTAGATACACTTATTGAAGCTATCAATCATACTTTTTCAATCTAAAATCTTATGGAGTAAAATGACTTTATGTTTACTGCTAATTAATGAAAAAAGTTGGTTATTTAATCTAAAATATTTTTAGTATTTAATTTAAAGTTTTACATCTGATCCTCTAATTTGAAACTTAACTAAGATATTTTAAAATAAAGGTTAAACTTTTACCTTTCAAAAATCTGCTTTTATAGCACTTATTTGGGTATAAATATTAGGTATTAGCTTGATAATTCATAGTATTATTAGTTGTCAATTTAATCCTTAAACTAAATATATTTTGGTTTAATTCTTAATAGAATAATACTAACTACTATATTCAGTTAATTAGAGACATCAACTAATAAAAATTATTAGGCTACAAATCTTAAGATTGCTACTTTAAATTTTGATATTTGGAAGTGAGAAGTAAGGTGATTTAAATAAGACTTATTAAACTGATATTCATATGAAAGATAATTTAGTTTGAATAGGTAAGAAACATTATTTATATTAGAACCTACTAAATATATAGCTTCCTTTATCATAAAATTAAAACCATTACTTGTTAAAAACAGTTGCTTTTTAGCTAAAAAAGAATAGTTAGAATATTAAATTTTCTTGTTTTATAGCATAAATAAATAATATCTTTTAGTATCTATTTATAATTTAAGCTATTAAAGGAGTACTATATAAATAATTTGAATACTGTATCTTATCTAGTTTATAGTGTAAGGATAATAAATTCTATGAATAGACAGTTTAAATATTAAAGTATATCTATTTTATACAATTTTTCCTTATTTCATTTCAAATACTTTTTTTAAAGAAATTTACTTTATTAATTAATTTTGATGGTTTCTATTATATTCTGCTATGTAAATTAATACTTAAATACTAAAACTAACCTTTGCTACAAACAATTGTTAGTATCATTTTTATAATTATGAGTCTTAAGGAATGTAGTATTGCTTATATCATTTTGTTTTTTAATTCTAATTCAAATATAAAGCATGACGTCAGATTGAGTCACTTTACCTAACATAAATTATAAAAAACAGCCGTAAATAAAAGGGTCTAGATAATTATAAAAAAAGAATCCTAATGGTGATAAAAGATTTATATAGGAAAGTAAATTTATTTATTAAAAAATGGGATTAAAGCTTGGAAAATTATGAAAAATATTATTTGGAAAGCCATAAAAATAAATTGTAATGGTAGGCTTAGATGCTGCTGGAAAAACTACTATCTTATATAAATTGTAGTTAGGAGAAGTGGTGACGACTATTCCATATATAGGATTTAGCATGGAAACAATAGAGTATAAAGATATAATTATATAATCATGAGATATGGGTGGAGCAGATAGAATAAGGCCTTAATGAAAAAACCATATTAAAGTCACTGATGGATTAATTTTTGTAGTAGATTCAAATGATAGAGAAAGAATAGAAGATACTAAAGAGGAACTTTATAAGATATTATTAGAAGATGAATTAAGAAATGCTTGTGTTTTAGTATTTGCCAATAAATAAGATTTACCAAATGCAATGAGTGTCGCTGAATTGACAGATTAATTACAATTAAACGAACTCAAAAGATGAAATTGGCATGCTCAGGCTTTATGCGCTTCTAATGGTGATGGCCTATAAGAAGGACTAGATTGGTTGACGAAAGCAATATGTGAAAAGTAGAATTGATTCTATTTTAGTGACTTTATTATTTTAAGATATAAAATTTTAATTAAAAAGAACAAAAACGAATATAAAAATTATAGCTAAAATGCAATCACCATATTTTCTATATCTAAGGTCAGATTTAAAAAGTTATGATAAAATGTAAATATTAAATTAAAAAATATACAATAAAGTTGATAAATAAAAATAATAAATATAATAAAATAGAAATAAATTTTAAATTAATTTGTCTTTCCAATAATGTCAAAAATTGATTAATATTATTTATTTTAATCACTATTTATACCTTACTTTTTAAATTGTTTAGCTTTATTTTATTATGCCTATATTCTTCACTGAACTTTTATTTATCATATTTATCTTTTTTAAATCTTAATTTAAAGATATTTTATATGCTTTTAAAAAATTATCTAATTTTATCTTTATTTTATATTTACTTTCCTTAATAAAATATTCATATTTCCTTTATTTTTTGTTTCTCATTTATTTAAACCAAATAGATTAAAAAATATTTTCTACTTCACTATAAATTTAGAAACTAGTGTATATTAAATTAAAATCAGAAGAATAGAGATTTTAATAAGCTTATTTAGGTTATACAAACAAATATTAGTTTAATTTATTTAAATAGAAAATTACTGAGAATGACGTCAGATTTTAATAATATAACTGATGGTGTAATAATAAAATAAATATCTAAGTAAAAGGGTCTAGTAAAATAATAAATTAAAATCCAAAAGGTGATAAAAAGGTTTATAAATGCAAAATGTCTAAATCGTCATAAAAATGGGATAATCTTTTGGTAGCTTATGGAAAAGATTATTTGGAAAGACAGAATAGAAAATTTTAATGATAGGCTTAGATGCAGCTGGTAAAACTACAATTTTATATAAGTTGAAATTAGGTGAAGTAAAAACCAATATTCCAATAATAGGATTTTATCTTGAGACAGTGGAATATAAAAATATTAAAATATAATCATGAGATGTAGGTGGAGCTGGTAGAATAGATACTTTAGTAAGACCTTATTATATAAACACAAATGGATTGATATTTGTAGTAGATTCTAATGATAGAGAAAGAGTAGAAGATGCTAAAGAAGAATTATTTCAAATATTAAAAGAAGACGAATTAAGAAACACTTGCATTCTAGTATTTGCAAATAAATAAGACTAAAATAATGCAATGAATATTGAAGAGTTAAAGGAAAAATTACAATTGAATGTATTGAAGCAATGAAGATGAAATATTCAAGGATTATGTGCAATAAATGGTGATGGTTTGTATGAAGGATTTGACTGGTTGACAAAAGCAATATATGAAACATAGAAATGAAGATTATTTTAAAATATTTTATTAGAGTAAGGTTATAAATTAATAAAGATTTTTCAATGTTAAAATTTTCATATTCAAACCATTGCTAATAACATTATTTTTAGTCTAAAAACATTTTAATCATAAAAATCTATTTAAAGTCATAAATATAAATAACTAGTAAAAATTGATTTTTTATCTATATTTTTGCAAATAATTGTTAAGAAAAATCAAATTATACTATCTATCTTCCATTGATATTTATTAAGATTAATAAGATATTAAAGTTAGGGAATGTTCTAAAGTCCTCACTCTGTTATTTATCCTAACAAGCACGTATGGTTATTTTAAATGATTGCTTAATAAATATTTATTTAATTATTTCTATAGATAAATAAGAATTTTACTATCAAGCCTTAAAAGCATTTAAATAAAGTTAAAAAAGTAGCTAAAATTAAGATATATAGAATAAATTAATAAAGTAACTATTAAAAAGCTAACAAATCTTAAATGAAAGTAAAATAATAAAATTTAAATCTAAACTAAAAGAGTTCTTCTTTAATTGTAAGAACTGCTTCCTTTAATTATAGAACTTAGTAATTATTTTAAATTTTGTTTTTATCTAATCATATTCTTCAATTATTTCTATTTCTTCTATCTTCTTCCTTTTTGCTTCTCCTTTTCTAGAATCTCAATTCTTCTTTTATTAAGTTTTTGTAAAATATTAGGACTGATAATAAAAAAAGAATAATATATTAGTTAATAGTATTTTAAATAAATCAATAATAAAAAGATTTAATTAAGAAGATATAAAAATGTAATAAAAGAACTAAATACTAATAGAAGTGAAAATGTAAAATCAATTAATCTGGAAATAGTAAGCAAGAAAAACTATTTAAAAAAGCAAACATTATGCTTAGAATAAATTAAGTAGTCAATAAGTATAAAATAAAAATGTCTGGTAATTTTAAATCAATTTTAAGTTTTAACTATAAATATAAATAAATCTTAAATAAAGTAAGTATACATATAAAAGGATGTAAGTGTAATATAGAGTTATAATAAGTTAATAACCAAAATATAATCGTAATATGGTGCTTAAGTAAATATCATTTATATAGTTCTTCCTTCAACTTAAAAGTAAAATTTAATTCGCTAGTGCATTAAGTTCTTCTCCTATAGTGATTCAGTATAAAATAATTTTCTGATTAAATAAGCAATAAATTTAAAAATAGTTGATATAAAAATAAAGTAAGAAACTGATGATAAGTATCGAAAAAAGAATCACAAACAGAAAGATTAACTAATCGTTTATAATAAAATGCTTTGTTAGGAAATAAATAAAAATGAATTTTTTATCATCTTTTAAAACACTTTTAGCTTAAAAATAATTAGTTTCATATGTTTTAAAAGATTTATATTTTTAGTAAAAAAGTAAATTTAATAAAAGAGAATAAAAATAATTTTTAGAATATTTATAATAAAAAGGATTATTAAAACTTTATAAAAATACTATATTCAAATAATTTTAATATTTTAGATGATATTAATCTACTTTTTTTGTCTAATAGAATATTTTATTTAAATTAAAGTTTTTTTATTTATCTTATTTTTTAACTATCAAAAGGAAAATTTAACTTCAATAAAAATAAATCATATTCATTAATACAATTAACATTACTCCAATTCTTTTAATCAAATATTTTTAACTAGTAAATGAAAAAATAGTTTAAAATAAGTTACAAAATTTCTAGAATATATTTATTTTATATTAAATGTAAAATGAAAAGGTCATACAAAGTAAATCTAAAGGAAACTATAATTGTATTCAAATTTAATTTAAAGTACTATAAATTATCTTTTTAGTAAAATTAATAAAACAAATTTCATTTTTATTTCAATTAAATTTAAAAATAAAATATATCAAATACTACTAATTTTCAGGATTTTTAAAAAATATACATAATTTTGTTAAATTTATCAAAAAATAAGGTTTAAAAACAAAAGATATTAATTAAATAAAAAATTTCTGTAATAAACTAAATATAAAAAATGTAAATGCAATAAATTTTCATTAATAAGAAATAAATTATGAATAAAATGCTATAAAATAATTAATTAATTAAAACTTTAACTTTTAATTAGAATAAAGTTAAAGTTAAAAAGCTTTGTTAAACCTTAGTAGTCAACCATCTGACCTATTCTATCAGCTTTTCTCCATTATTTTTGTCTTGAATTCCTACTAGGCTAAGTTAGGCGGTGTAGCACTTCATTAGTGCACCATCCTTTAATATTCTGAATAGTTCTAATCTTGCATATAGCGTTCCTAATTATTTATCCATGGATTAAGATTTGAATTAAAGAATTTTTTCTATAAACTTTTTCCGCTTTACGTTGGATATATCCTAAATAGTTTTCTAAAAATATCTTATTTATTCTTTCTTTAAGTTTCGCTTAGTTAGTAGCAGTATTTTCATTGGTGTTATTTATTGCACACGTAATATCTAATTCTTCTTTTAGACTATTATTCCTGTAACACTTATTTAATTTAAATTTACTACTTATTTTAAATAAACGTTTACTGTTTATTTTAATTTGAGGCTTCATTCTCTATTTCCATAGGATCTAATTAATTCTGTTAAAACGAAAATGGCGTTACCTGAATTTATTATTAAATTTAAATAATTCTTTGTTCCAGTTTGTTTTCTATTTCTTATGATGATTAATATTATTTCTCAAGCAAAGACGTTTTTACTTTTTCTCACTTTCACTCATTTTAATTATTTTTCTTTTTTATTTTTTAGAGAATTTTCCTGTTTAAGTGTTTTGTTTAAAGTTCTGTTACTTCTTAGAAGCCATTTTATATATATATATAATATAATATAATATTAAAATTATTAAACAATCTGTTTAATAGTAGAGACTACATTATTAGTGGAACAAACTTAGTTGAGAAACTAAAGTTAAAAAATGTTTTTGAGAGTAGTTTAGATGTATTAAAGGAAACAAATTTTGAATATGTTGTAAGAATCTCTTTAAGAATAGAAAATAATGGCAATAGCCATCAAAATTTAGTATTAGAAGTTTATAAGTGCTTCTACTATTAAAACTGTAAAATTTATAAGAATATAATCTAATTTTGTAAAAGATGAGTGATAACTAAAATATAATGAGAGGAATCTAGAAAAAAGTAATAACTATAAACTATGCTTAAAAATATAGATATTTGCTATTTATTTTATTTTAGAACCAATTTACTCATAAAAATATGATAGCTATCATTTATCATTCCCATCAGAAGTACTTATTTCAGAACAATATTTAAACCTTTAGGCATATAAGTAACTTTATTCCAAATAGCAGTATATTTTTCAGCAATCTATTATAATATAATACTTATAGCATCTATATATTTTCTATGGGTAGTAGTATTTCTTTTTAAATCAAATCAATTAAATAAATAATTGACGAAGAATTACGTCAGATTGAAGTAACTTTACTTAATTTAGAGATATTAATTAAAAATATAATAAAAAGGTCTAGAAAAGTTATTAAAAAGACCCTTAAGGTAAAAATATGTATATGAGTTGAAAATTAGAAAAAAGCTATAATGGGTTTAAGTTTAGGAAGTTTAAAGTAAAAAATATTTGGAGGAATAAAGTACAAAATTTTGATGGTAGGTTTAGACGCAGCTGGTAAGACTACGATATTATATAAGCTGAAGATAGATGAAGCTGCTGGAAATTAGAAAATTTAGGAACAGTTTGTACTTGGTGAAGCGATTAAAGTATCTTATTAAATGAGATATAATGTGGAGACAGTAGAATATAAGAATTTTTTATTTTAATCATGGAATGTAGGTGGATCGGATAAAATATGGCCTCCATGGAAAAACCATATTGATATCATGGATGGATTAATATTTGTAGTAGCTACCAATGAAAAAGAAAGAATGGATGATGTCAAGGAAGAATTAATAAGAATATTATAAGAAGATGGATTGAGAAAAGCCTGTATTTTAATATTTGCAAATAAAGAAGATTTACCGAATGCTATGGGAGTAGAATAATTAATTGATGTGTTACAATTAAATTAATTGAAAGAAAAAAAATGGTACGTTCAACCCACATGTGCTATTAATGGATCCGGCCTTTATGAAGGACTTGATTGGTTGGAAAAAAGACTAAATGAAAAACAGAAGTAAATTTAAAAAATTAAGCTAATTCATTTTAAGTTAAAAATCATTTTTTACCTCTTCTCACTCTCTCTTTTAACATACTTTTAATACTTTTAATACTATTATAAAATGTTATAAATAAATAAATAAATTTGATTATAGAGCGTGTAGCACTCTCGTTGGTGCGCAGCTCTTTAAAAAAAATGTTTCATACTGACAAGAATGTTTGTTACTGATAAAATTATTAGATACTGATAAACCTTGTTCAATACTGGTATAATTATTCAGTACTGATAAAAATGTTCAATACTGATATAATTTTAGAATACTCGTAATCTTTAATACTTGTTGGAGGTCTAAGGACATGGCAGGATTGTGTCTCATTGCATCACCAAAGCAGAGGACGACATGTGTCAATTATGGGTACTTAAATTTCCCACCTCTGATGAAGCTCGCAATATTTTTTTTTTCGTTCCAAATTAAAAATAAACTAAGCCAGTACCGAAGGTCTAAGAATCTTATGTCTCTAGGCCAAACCAAAGCAGAGGAAGACATAAAGTCGATTATGGGTACTTAACTTCCCCAACCTCTGATGAAGATGATCTTGTTGTTCACCTTCGAACAACTATGGCGGTTTTAAAAAAATTATATAATATTAAGTTTTTATTTATAATAAATTGATGAACTTATAAACACCATAATTAAATAAATATTATCCTTAAGAAAATTAATATACTAAAAGGCTAGCCAAAGTCTATTTATCTTTTTAAATCTTTAATTGCATTTTATGATATTTTTGTAATTTTTGTGCTCCTTTAAATGAATTCTAACGATTGACTATATAAAAATGAATTTTAGCATTTAAAAAATGTAATTTTTATCTTAATGTTGTTATTATTCTTTTTTAATTTAGTATCTATAACTATTTTTATATAAGAACACTTTCATCTTAATTACTAAATTCATTTGAAGCAACTTTATTTCAACAGTAAACTTATAGATAAAATAATCCAAAACTATAACATTTATTTTATAAAAAACATTTAAAAAGAGATATAAAGATTTAAGCTAGGATTCTTCGCGGTTCCTAAAGAGCAGGAGTTAATGACATCCTAGAAAAGCTAGAACTTGTAAAAGGATACCAAAAAGGTCACACATCGGAATGAGTCTCACTCTGAAGAAATAGGCTAAAATAAAATGCGCTCGAAAGTCTCGAATCTCACCACATAGTATTAAATAAGCTTTGATTAACTGAATAAATGATGCTGGACCTCCAGGAAGAGGTCAAAAAGTTGAAGAAAGACAACAAGAAGTTAATGGAAAAACTAGAACTTGTAGAGGGAATAGAATCGAGATTCATGACCTAAGCTTAACGCATTTTTAAATATTTCCCAAGACTATAGCAGCTAATCTCAAAATAACATTAGAAACTGAAATATCTAATCAACAAGTTAGAAAAAATAGAAAAAAACCAGTACAAATTACAGCATTAAATGGAACTGAAAAAATTAAGCAATGACACAATGGTATTTGAAGAAAAAAAAACTCAAGATTTCAACCTAAAAGACAAGCAGAATGATGTTATTACTGTAATTTTCAAACGCATCTGTGGAAAAACTGCTAGAAATTTATCATTTTCAAGTAAGAATATTGAAACTAGTAGAAGCATTTGGAGAACAAAAAGAAGGGACAATAACAACTAAAATTATCAAGTAAAAGATTATATCGTAACAAATTTGGGGAAATTTACAAGAAATAAGACATCTAGCATCTAGTGAAAGAAGAATTCAAGGATAACATGCAAAGCAAGGAAAAGAGTTGTAGAGATTTTAATGATATTATATTTAGCCTCCTGATCAATCTAGAGGTTGGCGGGAAATAGGTTGAAATACCTCCAAAACGCCAAATATTTAATTTTGATTTGTATTTTTTAAATAAAACATCTTAAATTAATAGTAAAGGAATAAAATTATAGAAATATGATCAATAGATTATTGAAAAGATAATATCTTAAATATAGTTATCTTTTTAAAATCAAGTTACTAACGCATAAATAAAAATGAAAGTAGTAAAAAATCCTTAAGATTTACAAACTGAACTAAGAAGAAAGAAATTTGCAATTTTTTAAATAAAAAATCATATTACAGACAATGAAATAAATTGAAATAATTTGGGAGAAGAAACAATCTAAATTCAATCTTAAATAATATCAAGAATTCGAAGAACACTATTAGTAAAGAATTAGAAACTAGATATAAAAATTTATTCCAATAAGCGAGGTAAAATTTACAGAATGAAAAAAGGTAGACTCTTAGTTTAAGAATAAAGAAAGATGCAGGAGTTAAAAAGCTTGAAATGACAAAGATGAAATATAAAGTGCAGCTATTTAAGACTTTATAAAATTTCTTTTATATCAGTCTTAGTGAAGATATAAAATCAGTTATATATAAAATATTAAAGCAGTAATCCAGAAAGTCAAAAGAAGATAAATTTGATATTAGGTAAATAATGAATAATTTAGAAGTTATTCGACTAATCTTTAGATAATATTCTATACATCACTCTATTTCATTTTCATTAATCAGCTTCTAGCATTTAAAATTAATCTATAAATTCTAAAATATTGTTCAAACTTTTCTATCTTAGTTGTTCTTTAAACATTATCATAAATTCTTTCAACTAGTAAAATTCTATTTTTTAAGTATCTATTATAAAATGATATAACAACATATTTATTTATTAAGATCATCAACTCTATACTAAATCATATTTGCATCATTCACTTTTTGCAACTTAATTTAAGTTTATTTTATTAATTAAATTATTTTGATTTTATTATTAAAATGTTACAGCGAGCAACTTTAAAGCTAATTATTTAAAATATTGAATGTAATAATTTTGGAATTGATTTAAAATTGACTTTAGATATGAAAAAATGACATATCCAATGCATTTATTTGACATAACAAAAATGTATTTTTTAATTTTAAAGTAAGTTAATGTTTCTTATTTATAACTAATCCAATTTCTATTCTATTTATCTTCCAATACTACTATATTATGTTAAATAGCTGATTCTTGTTCAAGTATTAGTTTAATAGGAAAATATTATTTTAAAATTTAAATATTTAGCAAATGAATTGATATAATAAATACTTTATATACCTTTTTGCTTCATTTTTAACTGTCTATTTTAGAATTTATTATACAAGTTTTTAAATATAAAACCTGGAATTTTTATTTAGTACCATAGCTTTAAGTTTTTATAATAGATTCAAAAATTTTAGTAATGTGTTTATTTGAAATATTCGTTCTTCATAATACTGAAATATTTATTAAAAAATATTCTTTACAACTCATAATCAACTTTATCAAGAAGAGAGAATCCATAAATTAACGAAAAGGAATTAAGAAAATTCTCAGTTTACAGTAAACAAATTGGAGAAATTATAAGAGCCTAATTTTAATAATTTAGCATAGATTTATGTAAATTTCCTATTCAATTTAGTAAATTTTAGCATCAATTACTTAAGTAGAATTTTACTTGAAATTTTTAATTATTTAGAAAACATTTTTGGCACAAAAGGTTTTTGAGAAATTAATAAACAAGAAAAATACTAAAAAATAGGTTTTTAAAAGTTATACATATTACATATTGACCATTTATCTTATAATAATTATTATAAGCATTTTTTCTTTATAATTTTAAGTTAAAAAAAGAAACTTTTAAGCAAATCGTATACTTCGATCACAGCCTGAACAAATGTTGCATTTTAGATTACAGTCAAATTTTAGTATTTCAGATTCAACTCTAAAATAAAAAATCTTAAGGTTGAAACCTTTCATAAAAATGGTTTAAAATTTATATTTACTACTAATAATATAATAGTATTAGAAGACTGGAGAAACAAATAGCTAAAAATTAAAAATCTTATATCTTTTAAATAATTATTGCAAATATTCCTAATAAGAAGATTATTATTTATATTATTAGAGTATAATTCAAATATTTATTTTTTAATTATTTAAAAAGAGACTCTTTTACATTTAAAATACTGAGAAACTTAGAATAGAATTGTTTTCAAAATAGTTAAAAGAAAAGTAAGAGTTTCAAACTAATCTATTATAATATTATTTATTAATCAAATGTCTTTTAAAAAAGCTTTAATTGTTTATTAATCAAATTATTAAAAAATTGTAAAATATCTAATCAAAATAATTTTAAAAGTGTTAGTACTACAAGTTAACTTTTCGATGATAAACAATAAGTAAAAATTTTCCTAAATTTTGAAGCGCAACTGAAAAATAATTCAAATCATTTAAAAAGTTTCAAATAAGTTTTAGATGAAAACTGAAATATCATAGTTCTGTAGCTAACTAGAAATAAAAATTTAAAGTAGTAAACTTAGTTTTTAAGAAATAAAAATAATAAAATACTTTTTGAACTTTTTTTTAGTCAACTATTTTACAAGTTTAAAGGTAAAAGATAAAATAGATAGAGATTGAGAGCTTTCTAGTTATTAAGAGAAGAACTTTGGACTAATAAGAGTAGTAGAGATATATCATTAAGTATGCTTCTATAAAATAGTAATATTGAATCTTTTATATTCCTAGTTTAGTTAAAAGAGTGATATAAACATCAAGCTAAGAGTTGTATTATTGAAGAGATAACTATCTATAAAATATACAGCTTGAAGATTAACATGACATTATCGAAGTTAGAATGATTTGAGTAACTAAGATAAAGATCACTAAAAAATCAAAAGATATCTATATTAATTGAACTACAATCACCAAGCTATGAGGTCAATAACTTTTGTTTGAATGATTTATATTGCTTGAAGTCATTTAGCAACCCCGAAGTTTAAAAAAATTTTAAGAATTAAATAATATAAATTGCAAAAATCATTTAAGGTTAAAGTTAAAATTTTATGCTACATGTTTTTTTGATAATAGTCGCGTTAGTCTTATAAATCTGTGAAAATCCTATTTATAACAAAAGATCTAATTGACTTACTCCAGCTGTTAGGGCAATTTTAAAATCTAACTCTAAACTTTATTTAAAGCATCAAAATGATAGAACTCGGTTATTTTCTGCAAAATATTTTGCGTAATATTGGTGTTAACAATTTTGAATAAGCCAAATTAAAATTATAATTATTTTAGCCATGATTGAGAAATTAGATTTTGATGATTAATGAAAAACTAGAAAGAGCTCTGACCATTTGAACTTTACATAAAATAGGATTTTAATTATGTAAAATTACTTAAAATAATAAGGTGAATTTTAAGCTTTAATTATTTGATAAAGACAAAGCGAAAATAAATAAAAATTAATTCTCTTCTAGAGATATAAAAATGTAAATCCTAAATAACCCACAAAATTAGACTAGATTAAGAGAAATAAAAGCAACTGAGCTCAAATAATTTAAGAAGAGAATAAATAAAGTGAAATTTAACTTATATTTAAGTTTAAAAAAATGAATTAGAAATATCTAAAAAGGCCAAAAAAGTGAAAATAAATATTTTTAGCTGGAAAAAAGATAAAATATAGCATGACAAGCATCAGATAAAAAAAATTAAAAATAAAAATATAAGAAAAATAAATGATAAATGTATTAAGTTAAAATTCTTACAAATATAAATTAAAATAATTTTAAAAATACCTAATTTACACTAAAAGCTAATAAAAATATTATGCTTTTTTCTGTAAAAATATAATAAATAACTTAAAAAAGACAAAAGTATATTATTAAAATAAAAAAAACAAAGTCTATTTTTAGAATTTTAATAGCAAACTATAATTTTGCTATTAAAATAAACTTAAAGTTATAGATAATATATTATATTATTAATAAATTTATAAACGATAAATTTTAATTTAAACAATGTTCAAAGAATCATTGAAAGAAAAACTTTTTTAATAAGAAGTGTAAAATTAAAAAATTAATTTTATTAGTTAAGTGAGATAAAAGTTTATATAAAATACAGACTTATAGATAAAAATTTAGGAATATAAATTAAATATGTGAGAATTTTCAGATTATTCATCATAATAAGGAAATTGAAATTCTTTTAAGTTAAAATTCTAGGATATATATCTAAATCTAAAGAATTTGCCAGAATTAACAATAAAAAATAAATATATATCATCTTATAAATTACGCTTTTTTATTTTAAAGAAAAAATTTAACTAAATTTATTCAATTTAATAAGAAAAAAATAGTTGAGAAGATATAAAAACGATTTTAAACTTATTTTGAACTTAACAGAAAAGACAGATTAACAAAATGTGTTATTAGGTTGAGAAAATTAAATATTTAAACTAAAAAAGCGAATAGGTATAATAGTAACTCATGATTATTATTCATAAAAACATTAAATATTCTAAAAATAGATTTCATGAAGAAGAAGAAAAAAGAAATTATTTATCAAATTCGCATTGAAAAATCTCAAAAACACAGTGAATACAATAATAAATCATAAAATACTACAAAATTTTAATAATTAAAAAAAGCAAAAATAACTATATAAATTATGTCGTAATTTAGCAAAAAAATGTTAGTGATTAAGAAATTTTCTAACTTATAAATAAATTTGATAATCAATTAATTAATCAATAAAGAAATATAAAAGTAGAAAAATATATTGAAGAATATAAAAGTTCAAATATATATAATGTAAAAATAATTTAATTTCTAAAATAAAAACAAATTATATTAAAATCAAAGCATAATAAAAATTTTAATGATATTATTGAAATATATTACAAAAATATTACATTAAACGAAGAAAACTATTTTTAATGATTTATTTTAAGAAAAATTTTTGATTTTTTCTTTTTAATAGTATTAAAATATTTTATTGAGCAAATTACCTTTTAGTTGATTTCTAAATATAATATCTCATATTTAGCATTAAACTAACAATAAATAGTACCAACTTTTATCTTTTATATTATTATATTACGATAAAACTTATTTGAAATATTTTTTAAACTTACTTTTAATTAAAAATAGTAGTAAAATAATATTTATCATCATCCTCTTTCTTTTTGATTAGTGTTATTTCTTTGTAAATAAGTTTTTCAGTTGAATGACTATACTTTTCTATTTATAAATTTTACTTAATTCTATATTTAAAATTTTTAAAATTTCCTATAAAGTATAATAAAAATAATTTTAGTATAACAGTTTTATAATAACAAGAAATAGACTAGTTTAAAAAAGGCTTTCTACAATACTTCAGTCGTAGTAGTTAACTTAAATATAATAAAAATAATTAATTTAAAAATATATAAAATTATAATAGAAATACAACATAAGCTAGTACTTTTTACTATACATAATTATAAATCAAATAAATTCAAATATTATAAAGTTTACATTTATCTAAAAGTTATTTAAACCAAATTTAGATTTATTATTCATTTTAAAAATAAGCTTAAAATAACCACATAGAAACTAAACGAACCTCTGAATATGCTATAGATGGTGTGTTCAGCAGTGATAAAAAACTCCACAATAATTTATCTTCAGAAGAACCTAATGAAGAGCGAAATAGAAAATAAAAAAATGAAAAAGCAATAAAAGGAAAAATCATAAAGATCATTTACTATCATTTTTTAACAAAAAACTTACTAAAGAAAAGATTATGACATCTTAGTTAGACTGTTGTTCATATGACTGACACTTTCTGTGTTGTATTTAATGTAAATAGCTGATTTAACTTAATATTAAATTAAACTTATTGTTATTAAGTTAGTTAGTTATATGCTGAATTAAATAATTAAAATACTTAAGCTATGAAAGAGTCAAAGCACATAAAGTTATTTTTTAGAGATACAATTCTCTATTATCCGTAAATTGAAATTCTACGAATTACTAAGGGTGTGTATTTATTCTCATTTCTTAAAATTTAATTTATATAATCACTGGAAATGGAAAATCACTTTTATATATAAAAACTTTAAAAATGTGAAGCTTTGATGACCATCATTAATATAACCTTCAGAAAATACTATATGAATAGTCTCTGGGAAATTTAAGTTAGGCTTTTTTCAATTTATTTAAAATTAGCAAAGAACTTTAACTTGAGTAGCAAACTCATTTCAATGTGCTTACTTTAATATATCTTATAAGATTATTCATAAAATTGGTATTTTTTATAACTTAATCAGAGTCACAAACCCATTCAGAATTATTTCCATTAAACCTTGCTTACAATAACATCAAATTTTCTAGTTATAATGTGATTTTTTTTAAATATTTTATCTTATATAACAACCTATGCCATTTTTAAATAAAGTTTCTTTTTATTTAAATAAAAAGCAATTAAACATTAATAAAGTATAAATTTTCTCTCCTCTTAATTACTTTGCTAGACACTTTTTTGATATTTAAGCAATTTGAATATCTTTTTTTTTCATTAATAAATGCTGTTAAATTATTAATAAATTGATTATTTTTAATATAGTTTTTTAAAATATTTATCCAGGTAATTTTACTAAAAGCTATTAGATACTAATATAAACTAGACATAGAAATTAGTTTAATTCTTTACTAAAGTTTTATATTTTAGCACATAACAGTTTTGTTAATTAATTTCAATTTTTCTAAACTAAAAGCATTTGCTTCTTTTTTACTATAAAGATGCAGTAAAGTTTCTTTTTATATATTATTAATTTAGTATTTGATGTCTCAAAGCAGTTATATAGATTTAATCTATAAGACCCTTTATTACTTTTTAAAGATTTTAATAAAATTCTTACTTTATTATCTTATTTCTAATCCTAAGTAAATTGCTATATTTATTTAATTAAAGCATACAATCCAACTATTAAATCTGAGCAATCTTTGACAGTTTTAAATCAATATAATTAAATTTCATTTATAGGCAGTATTTATACTAAGGCACCAACATATATTATAATGTTACTTCCGATTGGTACCTATTTATAAGCAATTTCTTTTAATCTTATATCTGTAAATTTTCAAATATATGATGTTAGCATATTTATTAAGCCTACTACTAATAATCAATCTTATTTTAAATATTTTCACTCTATCTTTATTTTTTATTTTGAAAGAGCTAATAAGTTACTTAAAGATGGTAAATTATGCAATGAATAAGGTGTTAATACGTTTAAAAGTTTAGCTAATTTCTTGTAATTTTCAGGATTTTACTTAATTAATAGTAACATATTATTAAATATTTTTAATAGTTTAAATTTTCCTATTCCAGTTGATTCTAATGAAAGAGTATATATTAGATATTTTGCTTTGCAAAATTAAATACTCTAACTTGCTAACTTTTAGATTTAGTTTAGAATTGAATGTCTATATTTTCTAATAATTAAAGCTTAACTTTTTTTTCTATTTTTCATTTTCTAGTCCTTTTTCTGAATTTTATAAGCTAATTTTGTTGGAAAATGTAATTGTCTATTAATTATGTACCAAATATTAAAATTCGACTTCATCATCACTTTCTAATTAATCTTTAATCTCCGTTTCAATATTTTTAAATAAATCATTATTATTTGCATATTTTACTAATTTTAAATTTTAGTTTTTCTTCTCAATTTAATACAAAATAATTAATTTTTTTTTTAAGAAACAGAGTATTAATAGTGGTAACAATATAATATAGATAGATAAGAAAGTGTAAAGCTATTTAATTAATTAATTTCAACTAAAAAAGTTTTTGCACCGGAAACTTCTTTCCAGTTAGACGATTGAAGTTCTCTTTTTAAGGAATAACGGGGTTATCCTGTTGTGTTCCAGACACAGCTGTTAAGGAGCTCCATCGCTATGAGCAATCATGCTTAAAGCTCCTACCAAGAACCAACATTCTCGAAGACAGTGTTCCCATAAAAAATGACTCTGACCATGGACTTTCTCAGCGAAAGGAAAAGCACTTGCTTCTAACCATAAAACCAACAAGTTTGGTCAAGAAGGCCAATCTCAGTTCCCACATCTTTTTATTTATATTAATTTTTAAGCTTTTTTAAATTTACGTTTGTGTATTTACTTTAAATTGTTTAAAATTTAAGATAATTTTGTTAGTTTAAAGAAAAGAAAACAAAAAAGTACTAAAAATATTAATTAAATTACATAATTATTTTTAAGTTTTACTTATATATTTTCTTTATTTTTCTATTTATGTAAATAATATTATGATCATTTATATTCATAAAAAAAGTTTATAAAATAATTTAAAATAATTATGTTGCTATTTTGTGAAATTATCACTGTATATGTCTATAAAGAATTTAATGTTTTAAAATAATTAAAAAAATGGAAAATAGATGGCAAAGTGACTATGAAGGAGATTATGATTAATTATTTGACTAAGGAAATAAAGCTCATAGAGATTAATAACTAGAATCAGGATGAAAATTAGTCAAGGTTTGTTTATTGCTTATATTTATCATCTTGGTGGTGTAAGTCTCTTTTTAGTTTACCATGGTAATTGGAGAAGATTGAGAGGAAATGAAAGATAATACAATCTAAAGCAAACTACAAATATTAGGTATATAAAATACCTTAAAATATCTATAATAGCAGATGCTGGATAAATTGGATAAATTATAATAGAGTTAGAGTCATTAGTTCACGATAACGAATGAGTTTATTTTGGACTTATCTAAGTGGATGTAGAGTGAAGCAAAGAGAATAGTAAGTTAAGAAACTTAAGAGATATAAGTTAGTTTAGAGAATGTAACTAGAAATATCAATTCTAGTTAGGCCAATTAAGCAAATAAGTTAGTTAATAAGTTAGAAATAATTGAGGTGAATCTTAAGCTATTAGATAAAGTTTCTTAGGAGAGCAATAAGAGTTAAGTAATGAATTTTGACTAATAGCAGATAAAGAACATGATTTAGGAAAATAACAATAGTTTAGTAAGTTTGAAAGAATAAATAGTTAATGAGATATAAGTGAGTTTAGAGAATATGACGAAAATAGTAAGTTAGTAGTCAATCTAATAAAATTAGTATATATCAAATAGTTTAGATAGTGTGTATAAGAATCTTTCAAATTTAATAAACGTAGTTAAAGATAAAAGTGGGGGTAGTTAGTTGAAAATTGTTAAGGCCATAAATTATTAGACTTATGACATCAAAAAGTTAATAAATGAGGTGAGTGAAAAAGCTATAGTGAAGTTAGATAAGATAATGAATGATACTTAAATTTTAACAAGGTTTTAACTTAGCTATGACCAAAGTAAAGGTATTTTTTTAATATTTTTTAGACTAAGTCCTTACTGGTCACTCTTCCGGAGTTTTATCAGTAGCCATATCAAGTGACTTGAATTGAATTGCATCTGGTTCATGTGATAATTCAATAAAGATTTGGAATTTCCAGAATGGTACTCTCCAAAGAACTTTAGCTGGGCATACTAGTAATATTTGATCGGTAGTAATATCTCCAGACTCTAGCTATATTGTATCAGCATCTCACGATAGCACGATCAAGATCTGAAACTTGTAGACTGGTAATCTCCTAAGAACTTTAACTGGACATACTTCTGGCGTTTGATCAGTAATTATCTCCTCAGATTCTAACTATATTGTATCAGCATCTCTTGACTCCTCAATGAAGATCTGAAACTCGTAGACTGGTTCTCTCTTAAGAACTTTAACTGGACATACTAATACTGTTAGATCGGTAGTAATCTCTCTTGACTCTAACTATATTGTATCAGCATCTGATGACAAAACCATAAAGATCTGGAATTTCAAGACTGGTCAGCTTGTACGAACTCTTTCTGGATATTCAAGTGATGTTTATTCGATAATAATGTCTTAGGATAATAGGTATATAATATCGGGTTCGACTGACTATTCGATTAAGATATGGAATTTCTCAACTGGGTAGTGTATTCGTACTCTTCAAGGTCACTCAAGTTATGTATGAAGTATTCAATTAAGTGCAGATTCAAACTTTATATTTTCTGGATCTTTTGATAAAACAATCAAGATATGGAACTTTAATACGGGTGAGTGTATTTAGACTTTATAAGGGCATACAGGTTAAATATTTTCTATAGCATTGAGTGGTGACAATAGATGGTTGATATCTGGAGCTGGTGACAGCACTGTGCGAAAGTGGAGGATTTCGAGTTGAAGTGAGTAACTCTATTTGGACTTAAATTAATTTTCATTTTAAAGATTATTGGTAAGACAAAGTCATTTAAATGAATGTTCTAGGTGAGTAAAGTTTGGTGGTTTATAAATTTTTTGCTAAATGTATGCATATGATTTTTAATAATTAAAAAATTTAATATTCTTAGTTTAATATTAAGGATATTATATTAGATTATAATTTTTAGTTATTGAAACTTTGTTAAAGTGTGTATGTGATTAAAAAATGGTTATGTTAAACATATTTTTAAACATTTAAAGATGTTTGATGGCTTAAGTATTTCATTTGATCTAAAAATTTGCTTTTGATTTATTTTAAAGAGTTTCGTAAAAATCTAAATCAAGAGAAAGTTTTGAATTATATTCAAATTTTTAATCTTTTTTTTTCGAAGTATAAGGAAGTCCACATGAACCAGTATTAGCGTTGTTTTATTATGATATTGTGATCAGATATAGAGAAAGAAAAGGAAATAGTATTGGATTCAAATGTAATAACTTCAATAACATTTTCACTTGCAGAGGATGGGCAGATGATTTAATACTCCTCTCAAAATCTAAAAGGAACATGTAATCATTAATAGATGAAACAAACAGAGTTTTTAATTGAACTTAACTTAAATAAATACCTCCAAATGTGAAGAAATTCAGTTTCTAAAAAAAGCATAAAAGAAAGAGGAAAAATTAAACTTGAAGATTTGAAATCATGATATTACATAAAAACGTGATACCCTGATATTTTAAGACTATGTGTCGAATGTTCACACTCCCTAAAGCAGAATATGGTGGTGAACTAGTACCTTGGGTTATCTAAAATAGAATTACGGCAATATTAAATAAAATTGATAAAAGCATGAGATTGATAGCAAGAAAAGCCTTTTAAGCACCTTGAAATACTTTTAATGAGTCTTGTTATATAGATCTTAACAGAATGCCCTTTAAGCATATAATGGCTCTGAGGTTTTTTAAATTTTTGTACAAAATACGAAAAGAAATTATTAATCTTCCCTAGTCAACAACAGGATCCCTTTTTAAGAACTATTGATAAGAAGGATATTAATATAGAGATTAAGTAACAAGACTATCTAAATATTACGAAATAGACATTTATAATTAGGAATATAATAATAGCTTTAATACTTTTACAAAATATATTAAAAGTAAGATTCAACATTAACTTTATGAAGTAACTATAAAAAGACTAAAAGAATGCCCACTGCAAAGTTATTTATAGAATAATTAGAATAATAATAATTCCCGTAAATTACCTATCCAAAGTTAAATAAATAGTATCGAAAAGGAATAATTAGTATATACAAACTCAGAACCTAAAGTTACAACTTTCGCAAGGATCTTTAAGACAGATATTATTTAGTTGAGATTTCCTGTTGTATGTGTGGAAGATTTAATTTATTTGAACATATTCTGGAATACGATTGCTATATAGATATGAGAGAATGGTTAAAAGCAAAAATTAAAAAATGCAGCATTGGAAAATTAATAACTTATGACCAAAATTATATCAATTAATTTCCAAAAAACGAATTAGAATACATTGGTCCGCAAATTAAACATTTCCATAGGATTTTGCTTAAAAGGAGATTAGAATTATTCGAATTAGAAAAAGACTTATAATGAGAAAGTTCTGAGACTAAGGGGTAAAGAAGAGAAAGAGCAAGAAAAAAAATGAAGAGAATGATGAAAATGAGGAAGGAAAATAAGAAAAAGAAGAAAAAGATGAGCAAGTGGGAGAATAGAATGAATAAACTGATGACGAAGATGATATAGCTGAAAAAGAAGATGAAGTAGAAAATGTTTGAGTTGAAAAAATTAAAAAAAACATTATAACATCTTTAATTGAAGGAAGTAATTCAAACAATGAAAAGATGTCTCAAGACTTTTTAGTTAAATTTAAATTTTAAATTAGGTTTAGACTTGAATATTTGTATTCTATAACTGAAATACAATTTTTAAATAATGCTATAAAATTCGTATAATTATACTTAAATTAAATTAATAAAAAGTAGTTAAAAAGAATGAATTTTAACCAAGCAAGCAAACAATATTTATTTATAAATAAATAAATAAATAATTTGATTATAGAGCGCGTAGCACTCTCGTTGGTGCGCAGCTCTTTAAAAAAAAATGTTTCATACTGACAAGAATGTTTGTTACTGATAAAATTATCAGATACTGATAAACCTTGTTCAATACTGGTATAATTATTCAGATACTGATAAACTTTGTTCAATACTGATATAATTTTAGAATATTCGTAATCTTTAATACTTGCTGGAGGTCCAAGGAAATGGCAGGATTGTGTCTCATTGCATCACCAAAGCAGAGGACGACATGTGTCAATTATGGGTACTTAAATTCCCCACCTCTGATGAAGCTCGCAATATTATTTCTTTTTCGTTCCAGTATTAAAAATAAACGAAACCAAGCCAAGCCAAGCTAGTGTCGAAGGTCTAAGAATCTTATGTCTCAAGGCCAAACCAAAGCAGAGGAAGACATAAAGTCGATTATGGGTACTTAACTTCCCCAACCTCTGATGAAGATGACCTTGTTGTTCACCTTCGAACAACTATGGCGGTTTTAAAAAAATATATATAATAATTTATTTCAAACTTCAGATCCATTTGGCTGCTTTAACTTATTTATTTTTAAATTTTGTAGTTAATATAGTATGTTAAAAGGATTTTATGGGTATTGGCTTATGAAAATTTTAGAAGCAACCAAAAAAAGAATTTTAAGTCGAGTTGATTTATAAAATTTTAGATGGATAAGAATTTTTATTCCTACATGTCTTCGTTTGAATCAATTTCAAACTGAGATAATTCTTCTTTCTCTTCTGTAAGCTAATAGAATTATTCTTCCATTTTCTTGTAATTTTTCTCCAGTTTATCTAAATAAATTCTAAGGTCATCGTTGTCCTTTTGAAGTTGTTTATTTTGCTACTATTATTACCAAGATCCTGTTTAAGTAATGTCACACTTGAATCTACTAATACCGGCTTCTTTCTATAAATACCTCCAAAGCAGTTTCAATATAGTCTTCTTGATGTTCCAAATTCTTTTCGGTACTGCCCAAGCACTCTTCTTCACTTTAGGCATTATCTCCATTAATGTCCAGTCTTTTAGCAACAATAGCAACGTTTTATTAAGGGCTTGAAGTAAAGTTCTTAATTTTTTTAATCTTTTTGTTCTATTTCCATCTTATCTGTTTGAGGTTAGTGTCTTTTAATTTGTAATTGAACTTCTTCTTCAATTTTCTGTGGATTTGCTGCTAGGTTTTTTTCAACCAAAACAAATTTGGAAGTTAAGGCTTCAATTTAATACAACACTTAACTTACCTAGCCATTATCTTCCTTTTTTTATCTTACAAAAGAAGCTTAAGGTTCTAGTTTTCTGCATTGAGGGTTTAAATTCCTGTATTCATTTTCTCAATTAAGGAATAAAGTTAAATAATGTCTTGCTCATGAGGTTTCTCAAGCTTTTTAAGTTTTCTAGGAAATTCAGTATTTCCCAATCCTTAACAGTAGTAGATTTATCTTTTTTGAATTCTTGGTACTTGTTAATTAACTAAACTTAATACTGATCTATCAGGTTAGAATTTTAGGATTCGATTCCCAGGTTTTTTCATTTTTCCCTATAGTTGGAATTTATTTCACTACTTCATCTTTTTAAATTTATGTAAGATAGTCTTTCTTCCAGCTGCATCTAAGCCTATCATTAATTTATTTCTATAACTATCCAAATAACCTTAACCTTAATTTTCATACCTTAATCCCATTTTTTAGCATATAAACTATTCTATTATATCAAATCTTTTATTACCATTAGGATTCTTTATTTAACATTATCTAAACCCTTTTATTTACACTGTAAGCTTATAGATATATACTAGGTAAAACGAAAACAATCTGATGTAATTCCTAATAAGTATTTGCATTAAACTCTAATTTAAAAATATTACTCTAAATTAATTATCCTTCATTCACTAGAAATCTACAATAGGATACTCTATTAAACAGCAACCATTATTTAGAATGCTTTTAATAGTTATATCTATTTAAAATTGTTTTGTGGATCGAAGTGCTCATTTGCATTTTGAAATTTAGCAGAAAAATTAAAATAGAAACCACCATAAAAAATTAGACTAACTAAGTAGAAATATTGGTAAAGTAAGTAGTAGAAATATAAGATAAAAGAGTTGAAAGAAGAAAGATTAATAGTTAAAATTTATTTATTTTTAACTAAAAAGGTAATTAAGATTAATAGCTACTATAAAGATTCTGATTTATTCTAAAATGAGTAACTTAATTCTATTTTAAAGGTTCTAAATTGAACTTATACTTATAATTTCTTATAGCAGAATCGATAAAGAACTGATTGTGCGTTGTCGAGGGTTATGGAGTTTGAATAAGTTAAATTTATAAGAAAACTAAACTTTTTTAAATTAGAAGATTTAGAACATGATGAGTATATAAGAACTACTTATGCTTTAGATAATATCAGTAGATTTTAATTATTTAATTCCACTGTTTAGAAACTAGATTTAAGAAAAAATAAGTTAGATTTAACTATAGCTAGACTTAAAAAATTATTGTGGAACTCTCAGAACTAACTTGGGATTAATCTTTAAAAAAAGTAATTTATTTGAAGATAAACAATCGAAAACAAAAATCAAGGAGACGAAATGTTAAACTAGAAAAGAGAGAAATAATAGAACTTAAAACTTAATTCTGGAATTATAGAATTTAGAAAAAAACTTATAGAAACACTTTAGAAATAGCACCTAGAAATATCGCTATTTTCTACTCCAAAATAAAGATTTAAACAGCAATCAATTATAAAAATCCTAAATTTAAAGATGAAATCAATTATTTTTTAGATTCCTGGCTAAATAGAGAAGTTTAATAGTTTTTTAAAATAATACTAAAAGAATTAGCATTCAAAAGAACTATACACTGCTATGCTATATGACAAGCTTAGTGAATAAAGTTAAGAATAGAAAATTCAGTTGATACATAATCATTAAAAAAAGCTAACTACTCTCAACTATTCATAAATTCACCTTTAAGCAGACTTTAATCCATAATAATACCTATTCCTTAAATATGCTATCTATATAGGATATTCATAGAAAGATTTATCTAAAATAGTAATTGAATAAAATAAGGTAGTTAAGCATAGATAGCAATATCATATGAATTATAAAAAGAATCATAGCAAAGATATTCATAAACTAGAATATTAATCCTTCTTTTAAAGTATCTACTAAAAGAAAATAAAAATAAGCTATCTTCAATAAATTATTTCTTAGAGAAAAGTATCTAATTCACTCCTAAGCTTCAATAACTCCTTTCTATATTAGAGGAATGAGAAATTAAAAAGCTTCTAAACTTTATCTTTTTTGTGTATGTTTAAAGGCATAAATTCCTAATTTCAAAAGTAGTTATTTTATTTCCCCATAAAGGAATTTAGTATATATTTCATTGATTATCTATGATATTAACTTTCATTCATCATCCTCATTGGAAACATTTAAACTCACAAATACAAAAATTTTAATTTAAATGAAGGAAATCAAATAAAATAGTTATCGAACTAGTTGTCATTATAATAAATGTCTTCTCTTTGGCTTAGTGCTAATGTATCTAGTAGTATACTCTTATAATAAACTAAAGCCTATAATCTTTTATAAATAGTTCTATCCTACTAGCTTAATAAAGGTCAATGCTGCTATAAGTATTTTTAATAATATTCTGACAAATTGAAAAGATTAAGACATAAGTATATAAATGAGAAGGGAAAAGGGAAAAGTTCCTTGAAAGCATAAATAAAATTTATGTAAAAATAGAAATAAATAATATGATTAAGGCTAATTGCATAAATCATATAGCTATTCTAAATTTGAATTTGATTGTAAAAATGAAATTATTTTAAATCACAGTGAAGCTTCAAGAAAAATAGAAGCTTATATAACAAACTAAATACTCTAATGAATTACAATAAATTGAACCTAGATAGTTATAAACTCAAGCTGATTATATTTCTTTTAAATTAGCCAATTCAAAAATTAAACTTCAACTGTTTATTTTCTTTGCGATAAAGTAAATTAACTAAAAGGCCAATTTATATTAGTGAGGAGTTATATATGCAAGTGTCTTAAATCAAGTATTCCTTTAAGAAGCTATAAAGCAACATTCTTTAAAATCTTATTTAGTGATCAAAGTTTCCGTAACTTTTCTGGAGTATTTAAAACTATTAAAATTGCTAATAAGAACTTAATTCAGTGTCTTATCTAATTAGTTTACTAGGTATATAAACTAGATAGAGCAGAGGATTATCAGATATTTTTAGATAATGAAGCTTAATTAACTTCAGGTTACAAAAGTAATTTAAACTATTTAAGTATTATAATATAAGAAGCTTAGAAAAGTAAGGGGATTTGTTACCAATAAAGCGCAATAAATAAATAACTAGCAAAACTAAGAATTATTTTAGATATAAGGATGAAGCCAAAGAATTAAAATTAAAGCTTAATTATTTATGGTTTAGCATTGAAGAGTAAAAAGATGAATTTATTATTTATAAAAGTAGTGTAAGGAAATTAAAAGGATGTAAGGATAGATATTTTAACGAAAGAGATTATATTAGTTACGTTAAAAGTACGTCATCAGGAAAAGTTTTAAAGTATAATAGTAGATGAAATTATTCGATCCAATAAAAGCTTTCTAAGCTATTTTATTTTCCTTTTTAGTATTTAGAGCTTAAATTTCTTTGGAAATGCGATTTGCACTTAAAAGCATTACTTGATGAAAAATGAGTTAGGATAAACCGCTATTTCTAATGTGCAATTGCTGCTTCACGATTTATAAACAATTCTATTTTCTTCTGTCAATAATATCCTATACATCCTATTCTTCTTTTAAAATAAAGCAATTTAATTATCATCAAATCCTCTACTCTATATTTAGCATTTTCATTTTGATAGTTAATCTAAATGCAATGTATGAATTATTTTCCAAGCCTTAATAAATTTATAGATAGTTAAAATATCTGATATATCAGTAGTTTGGTTTATAACTTGTAGATACTTATTAACAAGTAAAAAGCATTCTTCTGATTATCTCTAAATACTTAGAGTTATTGACTAGTCTAAATCCTCTTAAATATAAATAAGCCAATTATTACGAATAATGTTCTACTTCACGATATGAATTTCAGATATAGTAATTAAGAGTAAATTGCTTGGATAAAACACTAAAGAAGCTAATAAATCCAATAAAATAAATTACAAAAATGCTTATTTTTATAAGTATTTAAGCTAAAAGGCTATAGCTAATAGCAGAATTAGCCTATTATTTTCTTAGGCAGCATTACATAAAAGACTAGCTTATTCCTGCTTATAAGCTTATACTAGCTTTATATCATTCATTTTCTAGTTATTTATAGTCTTTAGCAAATCTTTAATTTTGGTAATTTAAAAAGAGAAGATATTTGTGTATAGGCTAGAGTGAGATTGCTAGAATAAGAAGAATAAGTCATTTAAAAGGAAGAGAATTGAAATAGAGCAACTGAAGGATAATAACAAGACAGCTTGGCTTTGTTCTAAATGTCTGAGATGCACTATAAGGGGAAGGGGTTAAAAGATTCTTATGATTTTGAAATTCTACGTTAAGGCATAGCAATCCTAAAGTTATCATAAAATCACTTTTCAAATATTTTTACTCTTAATATTTTAGGGAATACTTAGGCGATGACATTATGAAATGGATAAAAAGCTCAAATAATATATCTATATTTGAATCCAAAGCAACCTAAAAACACAAGGTTTAGATGCTTAAAATAAAGTAAGCGTCTAGTTAAGCAAAGTAAAGTTTTAAAACCTAAATTGAAGAAAAATGAAAGAACATAACGAAAATTTAAAAAAAGAATAAAAAATAATAGCTTTATGAATGGATAAATACTAAAAGATTACTATACAAGTAAGAGTTAATTAAGCTAAAACTATTATCCTTTAGCTTAAATCCAAAGCATAAAAGAGAGATTTAAATGTATTGAAAGAAGAATATTTTTAAAAGCTAGAAATGAAACAAAAAGAATAAATAAACTAAGTTAAAAAACAGCAGAAATAGAGGCTACCTATTCATATTACATTTAAGCTATCTCCAATTAAAAAGTTCAAGACAGTTGAACAATTTAGCTTTTAATAGCATTACTATAACATTTAGTAATCAGCAAAATAGCAAATCCTAAAGAATAGAGAAAATTATAAAGGTGTATCTATTACAACTAATATCACTAAAATGATTTCTAATCTATATAAACCTTGCTAAATATAAATTAAATAAGTTAAAGTTAAATACTTAGCTTTCGTTTATATAAGCATTTATATATCTAGATAAATTAAATTCATAAAGTATTTAATTATCAAGAGCTTTTAAAATGTATAATTAAAGGGAACATTTTACGAAAACTTAAAAATAGATATATTATAATGTAACGAGCTAACTATCTACAAATAAGCTTTTATAATTTTCATATAAAGCTACATTAAATTTAAACATTTTATAGTTTTAAGTTAGTAGCTTTAAGTTTTATTTAGACAGATCTTCTATCTTCTAAGATGATTTAATTAAGCTATTATTTATAGTAAAATACCAATATCTAGCTAATTATATATAAGAGCCTAAGCCTTTATTATTAATTAATTCAAATTATATTTTTCTTTAAATCTTTTAAGTGATTATTATATTCAAGCTAGCTTAATCTAATTAATTGATAGCTAAATAGTTTTAGTTTAATATACTTATCAAATCTTAAATAGCTTGGAGCATTTATTTGTTTGCTGTTAATTATGAAAATTGAGTCTTAATTTTGATTTAAAATCTCTATTAGTCACTGAAATGAATAATCAAATTTCAATTATCTTTCTTTATTTTTATTATTTAGCAAGTAATCATCTATATATTTCTTTGATTTCCTTTTAATTTAACTTTTAATTTCTTATTTCTAAATAAATTATATCATCTCCTTTATTTATAAACATTCTTAAATATAAGCAAAACAAGGAGGAATTTAACTTCATACCTGTCTTTCTTATTTCATCATAAATCTTAAAGGCTATTGATTTTATCCTTTAGTAATATTTTATGTCTATTGCATTTATTTTAAGCTACATAATACATCATTATTACAATACTTCATAGCAATTTATTAATTTTATTCCAACTATTTTTTATTTTCCAAAGTCTATAATATATCAACTCATTACTAGCTAATAAATAATTAATTGCTTCTATTTTAAATTTTAATTATCTAAATACATTTATTTTCTTCTACTCATTTTTAAAAATAATTACATTTTTTAATTATTTTTTCTATATTTATTCTTTATTCTAACTGCTTAATCTAAAATCAACTCTCTATCTCACCTCGTTTAAATAGTTCTATTATCCCTTTTATAAACTTATTTTCTTTTAATGTTTTGCTTTATAGTAAAAATAGCGATATCTCCTCTAGTTATGTATAATTATCTAGATCATAATTATTTCTATTATTGTTATATCCTTTTTATCATCCTTTTTGGGAAATAAGATATAATATTAAAAGGAATTTTTTAAGCTATTATGCTCTAATGCTACCATATTTTTTAAAAGAGAGACTCATTTTAATTTATTTATTAAGATTCTTATATTTTTTAACTTGACACTTTTTAAAATCTGCTTGAAAGGATTTGATTTAGAGTTTGTCTTACATATAACTATGATGGACATTTTAATTTTTAGAAATTAAATCAGCTTTTCTTTCTATTTATACAGCTTATTCCTGAGTTTATTTAATTTATTAAATATACCATTAAAATGGTTCGGAGTTCTACAGTTCTGAGAACTGTAGAAAAACCATTAGACTTAGACTTAAAGTTGAGGCAAAGACTGATATAGTTTCTTTTAAAGTGAAATCTTAAGTTTTAGAAGCTTTTATCTCTTTAATTTTAATTAAGGCAATCTCATTTATTTTATTTCAAGTTGATAGCTTAAAGATAAAATGTGGATGCTTCTAATTATCTTCCTTTATCTATGAACTACTAATTCTTAATACCTTTAACTCTTAGATGCTAGTAATCCTACCAATTTTACTGGTTCTGCAATAACTGTTACTTTTGCATAGTTTTCTTATGATCCTAATGTAAGTACTTAAACTTCATGAGCTATAACTGGATGATTAAAATTAGCTAGCTGTGATGGTTAAACTGAAAACAGTATTATAGAGTTTCATACAGGAAGGAATTGAATGGGTTTATGAGCAAAATAGAATAGTAGTTTAAATTATATAGTTTAGAAATGGTAAACTGGACCTATTAAATATTATTAAAATCATTACTTTGGATGTGATATTTGATACTTCCATCTTTTTCAAATGTCTAAGTAAGCTGAATTATCATTTTGTAGTAGTATACAATACTATTAGTAAACAACTTACTAGTGATGAACTATATACACAAATACATTTTGACTTTCTTTAAATTCAAGCTCTTATATGAGGATTGGGAAGGATGATTAAAATGGCTTTTCTTTTATTGGATAAATGATAGACTTAAGATTTTGGGGATATAATAAATGATTTACTTATTAAGAATATACTAACCTTGCTTAATAAAGTCCCTGTGTTTTGGTTTGCTCTACGGGTTATTGTACTTCTCCTCTAATAAATTAATGTGCTAATAATTGTGATCCAAAATGCTTATCTTGTTCAAGTACTGGACCTAATAGCTGTTGAACTTGTAGAGCAAATTAATATTTAGATAAAAGTGACTATACTTGCAAATGTAATTCCGATTCTTGAAGTACAAGTTCTAATCCTTTTAGTTGCTAGAAGTGCTCATAAACAATGACTAACTGTGAAACTTGTACTGATGGATCAATTTTTCTATCGTGCTTATCACCTTATTATCTTAGATTAGATGGAACTTGCTAAATTGACTGCTCTTCAAGTCAATAAGACAAAGATGGAGATTATAAATGCTAATTATGCGATTTAGTACTTCTTAACTGTCTTTAATGCAATTTAACTGGAACAATATGTACTTAATGCGGTGCTGGATATTTCCTTTTGAGTAATGCATGCTATTTATGTTCTGACTACCTAAATGATTGTACAACTTGTTCTGACATTTCTACTTGCATTTTATGTTCGACTAAATATCTTTACTCCAGCTAATGCTAAGATTAATGTCCTTCTACTTAATAAGATATAAATGGAGATCGAATCTGTGAACCATGTTCTTAAGTTTTATCAAATTGCTTCGAATGTTAATTGGATGGTTCGTAATGCAGTAAATGTAATGATGGCTATTATATAGGAAATGATTTCAAATGCTACTAGATGTTAAGATATTAATTGCAAAGTATGCATTAACTAAGGAACCATTTGTAATGAATGCTTTAATCCCTGGAAGTTAGAATATTCTAAAAGCAAATGCTCAACTAACTGTCCAAATTCAGAATAGAATAAAGATGGTGATAGAATATGCTAACTATGCAGCTTAGGAATAAATTACTGTGAGCTATGTCACGAAAAGAATGAAAAGCTAGTATGTGATAAATGCTATAGTAGTCATTTTTTACAAGGAAATAAATGTACTAAATGCGAAGAAATAATATAAGATTGTTCTGTTTGCTAAGATGAAAATGTTTGCTTAAAATGTAAAAGTTTATATCTTTCATAAAATAAATGCCAAGTAAAATGTGATGAAATGGAATAAGATTATGACTAAGATTTAGTTTGTAAACCTTGCAATTAAGAGATAGAAAATTGTGGTGAATGTGATATGAAAATAAAGAAATGCAATTAATGTTAAGAAGGATTTTAATTAGATGAAGATAATATCTGCTAGTCATGCTAAAAGATTCATAAGAACTGTACTTCTTGTAAGTAAGATAAGTGCTTAAAATGTGAAAATTAGAAGTTGTCATAAAATACTTGCGTAGAGTAGTGTCCAGTTACAGAATATGAGAAATGAAAAACTGGAATATGTGAATCCTGCAGTAAAATAATAGAAAATTGTGAAGAGTGTTAAGAAGATGGAACTACTTGCTTTTCATGTTTTTAACCTTTTGAGATTTCAGCAAATAATACTTGTGAGATAAAAGAAATACATTACGAAGAGCAAAAAGAAGAAGAATAAAAAGACATTAGTTAAGAGAACTAAGATGAATAAACTTAAAATAATATTGAGGAAGAATAGAAAGCTAAAAAGAAATATCAATAGATAGTTTTGATATAACAGATTAATAAAAATAAGCTATTTAATAAAATTAATAAATACAAAATATAGGATCAATCGGTTCAGGAGTTATCTCATCTGTCAGTTTAGCTATGTCTGGAAGTGTTTCTTCACGCTATTAATTTTAATTTATGCTAATAACTGAAATTTTTTAAACAAATGCTTTTGTTCAAGTTAACAAGCCAGAAATTCTATCAGCCTACTATTATCAACAAAGCCAAAACTTAATCAAAAATTTGAACGAACATTTTGACTTAGACAATTCAAAATAAAAAGTTAAAGATATCAAATGATAAGTTCTAGGATACAAAAGCTATGCATTTTTATAGAACACAATAGTAGCTTTCATTCTCCTCTTGTCTGTTTTATTTTTAGATATATTATTAAATCCAGTTTAAAGATATTTCTGCACTAAATAGCTTTCTAACATTAGATAAAAATACTTACATTATAGACTTTCCTTATCTCTTTATTTGCTATTCAACCTTTAAATATCATACTCCTCTATTCTTCAAATAGTCTATTCCAACTTTGACGATTAATGATGCATATTAAATACATTAGCTGCCTATTTCAATTTGGTAATCTTTTTATATAGATCATTTAAGTTTCATTGATAGTTCGCTTCTACTTTGTAATAAAGAATTTCTTTACTTTAAAAAGCAAAACAAGCGATTAAAGTACAGGTTATAAAGAAATTCTTGATAAATATACTTAAAAGTATTTTTCATTGTTTGATGAGTTAAAGCATGAGAAGCCAGCTTTAATATTCTATCCCTTACTTTTACTAAGAAGATTACTTTTATCAGTTATCTTAGTTAGCTTACACTAGACACCTTTATCTCAAATTATCCTTAGTATATCATTAAGTTTAGGTATGCTTCTGTATATCCTAAAGAGTAAGCCTTTTGAATCCAAATTACTTAATCTAGCTCAGGTTTTGCAAGAGTTTTGGTTAATCACTTTATTTTCCTTCAATTTCTATTTTTACTCTCGAAATTAGTAATAAGACCGATCTATTTCGTTAGCCAATACCTAAATATCATAGTAAATAGGTTTAGCAATTATTATGATATCAAGTATAATAACATATGTGGGATTGCTATTTGGTATAATAGTAATGGTAAGAGACATCATAAAGGGAATATAAGAAGCAAAAAGGAAGAAATAAGAGTAAAAGTAACAATAAGTTGAGAAACTAGTTCCTATTTAAAGAACTACAAATTTTGAATAAACTGAATGGAAACTATAAGACATAGAATAAGCAATAAATATGAATTAAACAAAAATAGGTAACTTAAGTAGAACTGATTAAGTATTTGAATTTGAAAACAAAAGCTATTTATAAATTTCAAGTTCTAAATCTATTTTGGAAAAAGAAAATAGAGAAAATAGTAATAAAGATGAAATGTTAGATGTAATGGTATTAAATTAAATTATATAGAAATATACCAATAGATAAGAGGAAAAAGTAACAGAATTATAAAAAGTTAATATCATACAAGAGACACAATACCTTTAAGAAGGCTCTTATTAATTATAATAATCTGAATTATCTAAATCCATAGTGGATAGTTAATTACAAAAACTGCGAATAATCAATAAAAGTACAGTTAGCAGATTAAAATAAATCAAGCCAAAATTTAGGAAAATAACTAAAAGTTATGAGATCGTAAGATAAAAGAAGAAAGAGCTTTTAAAAAGTGAGAAAAAGGAAAAATGAAAGTGAATCGTGATTTTTAAATTTTACAACAATATTTGAATTAAAAGTTATTAAATTGATCTTCTTAATAAATAGTAAAAGAGTTAATTCTTAATATTCAATTTATGATGATTTGTATAATAAACTCTAAATAAAGAGCTCCTATTAATAAATAAGTTATTCAAAAGATTAAGCAAATAATTAGAGTTTTGCTTATTTATTTTAAATTAATTTCCTCTAAAAACAAAAAAATTGATTTGCTTATTAACTAAAAATAAATAGAAGGTACTAAATAAGTATAATTTAAGCAAGTAACTATTGCTATAAAATAAGAAGGAATGCAATCCAAAATATTTTAGTTTCTCATTTAAAAAGTAAACTACTAGTAGATGTTCTAAGAGTATTTATTATATATTAGTGAGTGTAAAGATAGAATGATATTGAAACTTTCAGCTTTATTAATTAAAAATGCTTATTAGATTAAATGATAACTCTTAGATTTATATAAACAGAGCATCAACAAATATTTAGTTTAAAGTGCATAATCGAAATAAGTTATAAGT
>CAMPDV010001622.1:0-100682 GCA_946699065.1 Loxodes magnus
TTCAAAACTAAACACTCTTTATTACTCTTATCAAAGCTTCAACACTTCAACACTGAAAATACTCTTCTTTTCTTACTTTTCTTCTTCACTTAGCTTTTAAAACTAACTACTCTTTATTACTCTTATCAAAGCTTCAACACTTAAAAACTGAAATTACTCTTCTTTTCTCACTTTTCTTCTTCACTTTACTTTTAAAACTAAACACTCTTTATTACTCTTATCAAAGCTTCAACACTTAAAAACTGAAATTACTCTTCTTTTCTTACTTTTCTTCTTCACTTAGCTTTTAAAACTAACTACTCTTTATTACTCTTATCAAAGCTTCAACACTTAAAAACTGAAATTACTCTTCTTTTCTTACTTTTCTTCTTCACTTTACTTTTAAAACTAAACACTCTTTATTACTCTTATCAAAGCTTCAACACTAAAAATTAAATTACTCTTCTTTTCTTATTTTTCTTCTTCACTTTACTTTTAAAACTAACTACTCTTTATAACTCTTATCAAAGCTTCAACACTTCAACACTGAAAATACTCTTCTTTTCTTACTTTTCTTCTTCACTTAGCTTTTAAAACTAACTACTCTTTATTACTCTTATCAAAGCTTCAACACTAAAAATTAAATTACTCTTCTTTTCTTACTTTTCTTCATCACTTTACTTTCAAAACTAAACACTCTTTATTACTCTTAACAAAGCTTAAAAACTTAAAAACTGAAATTACTCTTCTTTTCTTACTTTTCTTCTTCACTTTACTTTTAAAACTAACTACTCTTTATTACTCTTATCAAAGCTTCAAAACTTAAAAACTAAAAATACTCTTCTTTTCTTACTTTTCTTCTTCACTTTACTTTCAAAACTAAACACTCTTTATTACTCTTAACAAAGCTTAAAAACTTAAAAACTGAAATTACTCTTCTTTTCTTACTTTTCTTCTTCACTTTACTTTTAAAACTAACAACTCTTTATTACTCTTATCAAAGCTTCAAAACTTAAAAACTGAAATTACTCTTCTTTTCTTACTTTTCTTTTTCACTTTACTTTTAAAACTAACTACTCTTTATTACTCTTATCAAAGCTTCAAAACTTAAAAACTGAAATTACTCTTCTTTTCTCACTTTTCTTCTTCACTTTACTTTTAAAACTAACTACTTATAACTCTTATCAAAGCTTCAACACTTAAAAACTGAAATTACTCTTCTTTTCTTACTTTTCTTATTCACTTTACTTTTAAAACTAACTACTCTTTATTACTCTTATCAAAGCTTCAAAACTTAAAAACTGAAATTACTCTTCTTTTCTTACTTTTCTTCTTCACTTTACTTTTAAAACTAAACACTCTTTATTACTCTTAACAAAGCTTAAAAACTTAAAAACTGAAATTACTCTTCTTTTCTTACTTTTCTTCTTCACTTTACTTTTAAAACTAACAACTCTTTATTACTCTTATCAAAGCTTCAACACTTAAAAACTGAAATTACTCTTCTTTTCTTACTTTTCTTCTTCACTTTACTTTTAAAACTAACTACTATTTATTACTCTTATCAAAGCTTCAACACTTAAAAACTGAAATTACTCTTTTTTGCTTACTTTTCTTCTTCACTTTACTTTTAAAACTAACTACTCTTTTAACTCTTATCAAAGCTTCAAAACTTAAAAACTGAAATTACTCTTCTTTTCTTACTTTTCTTCTTCACTTTACTTTTAAAACTAACTACTCTTTATTACTCTTATCAAAGCTTCAAAACTTAAAAACTGAAATTACTCTTCTTTTCTTACTTTTCTTCTTCACTTTACTTTTAAAACTAACTACTCTTTATTACTCTTATCAAAGCTTCAACACTTAAAAACTGAAATTACTCTTCTTTTCTTACTTTTCTTCTTCACTTTACTTTTAAAACTAACTACTTATAACTCTAATCTTATCAAAGCTTCAAAACTTTAAAACTGAAATTACTCTTCTTTTCTTACTTTTCTTCTTCACTTTACTTTTAAAACTAACTACTTATAACTCTCATCTTATCAAAGCTTCAAAACTTAAAAACTGAAATCACTCTTCTTTTCTTACTTTTCTTATTCACTTAGCTTTTAAAACTAACTACTCTTTATTACTCTTATCAAAGCTTCAAAACTTAAAAACTGAAATTACTCTTCTTTTCTTACTTTTCTTCTTCACTTTACTTTTGAAACTAAACACTTATAACTCGAATCTTATCAAAGCTTAAAAACTTAAAAACTGAAATTACTCTTCTTTTCTCACTTTTCTTCTTCACTTAGCTTTTAAAACTAACTACTCTTTATTACTCTTATCAAAGTTTCAAAGCTTAAAAACTGAAATTACTCTTCTTTTCTCACTTTTCTTCTTCACTTTACTTTTAAAACTAACTACTTATAACTCTCATCTTATCAAAGCTTCAACACTTAAAAACTGAAATTACTCTTCTTTTCTTACTTTTCTTCTTCACTTTACTTTTAAAACTAACTACTCTTTATTACTCTTATCAAAGCTTAAACACTTAAAAACTGAAATTACTCTTCTTTTCTTACTTTTCTTCTTCACTTTACTTTTAAAACTAAACACTCTTTATTACTCTTATCAAAGCTTCAACACTGAAATTAATCTTCTTTTCTTACTTTTCTTCTTCACTTTACTTTTAAAACTAAACACTCTTTAGTACTCTTATCAAAGCTTCAAAACTTAAAAACTGAAATTACTCTTCTTTTCTTACTTTTCTTCTTCACTTAGCTTTTAAAACTAACTACTCTTTATTACTCTTATCAAAGCTTCAACACTTAAAAACTGAAATTACTCTTCTTTTCTTACTTTTCTTCTTCACTTTACTTTTAAAACTAACTACTCTTTATTACTTTTATCAAAGCTTCAACACTAAAAATTAAATTACTCTTCTTTTCTTATTTTTCTTCTTCACTTTACTTTTAAAACTAAACACTCTTTATTACTCTTATCAAAGCTTCAACACTTAAAAACTGAAATTACTCTTCTTTTCTTACTTTTCTTCTTCACTTTACTTTTAAAACTAACTACTCTTTATTACTCTTATCAAAGCTTCAACACTTAAAAACTGAAATTACTCTTCTTTTCTTACTTTTCTTCTTCACTTTACTTTTAAAACTAACTACTTATAACTCTCATCTTATCAAAGCTTCAAAACTTAAAAACTGAAATTACTCTTCTTTTCTCACTTTTCTTCTTCACTTTACTTTTAAAACTAACTACTCTTTATTACTCTTATCAAAGCTTCAAAACTTAAAAACTGAAATTACTCTTCTTTTCTTACTTTTCTTCTTCACTTTACTTTTAAAACTAAACACTCTTTAGTACTCTTATCAAAGCTTCAAAACTTAAAAACTGAAATTACTCTTCTTTTCTTACTTTTCTTCTTCACTTAGCTTTTAAAACTATCTACTCTTTATTACTCTTATCAAAGCTTAAAAACTTAAAAACTGAAAATACTCTTCTTTTCTTACTTTTCTTCTTCACTTTACTTTTAAAACTAAACACTCTTTATTACTTTTATCAAAGCTTCAAAACTTAAAAACTGAAAATACTCTTCTTTTCTTACTTTTCTTCTTCACTTTACTTTTAAAACTAAACACTCTTTATTACTCTTATCAAAGCTTCAAAACTTAAAAACTGAAATTACTCTTCTTTTCTTACTTTTCTTCTTCACTTTACTTTTAAAACTAACTACTCTTTATTACTCTTATCAAAGCTTCAACACTTCAACACTGAAAATACTCTTCTTTTCTTACTTTTCTTCTTCACTTAGCTTTTAAAACTAACTACTCTTTATTACTCTTATCAAAGCTTCAACACTTAAAAACTGAAATTACTCTTCTTTTCTCACTTTTCTTCTTCACTTTACTTTTAAAACTAACTACTCTTTATTACTCTTATCAAAGCTTCAAAACTTAAAAACTGAAATTACTCTTCTTTTCTTACTTTTCTTCTTCACTTTACTTTTAAAACTAACTACTCTTTATTACTCTTATCAAAGCTTCAACACTTAAAAACTGAAATTACTCTTCTTTTCTTACTTTTCTTCTTCACTTTACTTTTAAAACTAACTACTCTTTATTACTCTTATCAAAGCTTCAAAACTTAAAAACTGAAATTACTCTTCTTTTCTTACTTTTCTTTTTCACTTAGCTTTTAAAACTAACTACTTATAACTTCATCTTATCAAAGCTTCAACACTAAAAATTAATTACTCTTCTTTTCTCACTTTTCTTCTTCACTTTACTTTTGAAACTAACTACTTATAACTCTAATCTTATCAAAGCTTCAAAACTTAAAAACTGAAATTACTCTTCTTTTCTCACTTTTCTTCTTCACTTTACTTTTAAAACTAACTACTCTTTATTACTCTTATCAAAGCTTCAAAACTTAAAAACTGAAATTACTCTTCTTTTCTTACTTTTCTTCTTCACTTTACTTTTAAAACTAACTACTCTTTATTACTCTTATCAAAGCTTCAACACTAAAAATTAAATTACTCTTCTTTTCTTACTTATCTTCTTCACTTTACTTTTAAAACTAACTACTCTTTATTACTCTTATCAAAGCTTCAACACTTAAAAACTGAAATTACTCTTCTTTTCTTACTTTTCTTCTTCACTTTACTTTTAAAACTAAACACTCTTTATTACTCTTATCAAAGCTTCAACACTGAAATTACTCTTCTTTTCTTACTTTTCTTCTTCAATTTACTTTTAAAACTAAACACTCTTTAGTACTCTTATCAAAGCTTCAAAACTTAAAAACTGAAATTACTCTTCTTTTCTTACTTTTCTTCTTCACTTTACTTTTAAAACTAAACACTCTTTATTACTCTTATCAAAGCTTCAACACTTAAAAACTGAAATTACTCTTCTTTTCTTACTTTTCTTCTTCACTTTACTTTTAAAACTAAACACTCTTTATTACTTTTATCAATGCTTCAACACTTAAAAAATTAAATTACTCTTCTTTTCTTATTTTTCTTCTTCACTTTACTTTTAAAACTAAACACTCTTTAGCACTCTTATCAAAGCTTCAACACTTAAAAACTGAAATTACTCTTCTTTTCTTACTTTTCTTCTTCACTTTACTTTTAAAACTAAACACTCTTTAGTACTCTTATCAATGCTTCAACACTTAAAAAATTAAATTACTCTTCTTTTCTTATTTTTCTTCTTCACTTTACTTTTAAAACTAAACACTCTTTATTACTCTTATCAAAGCTTCAACACTGAAATTACTCTTCTTTTCTTACTTTTCTTCTTCACTTTACTTTTAAAACTAAACACTCTTTAGTACTCTTATCAAAGCTTCAAAACTTAAAAACTGAAATTACTCTTCTTTTCTTACTTTTCTTCTTCACTTTACTTTTAAAACTAAACACTCTTTATTACTCTTAACAAAGCTTAAAAACTTAAAAAATTAAATTACTCTTCTTTTCTTACTTTTCTTCTTCACTTTACTTTTAAAACTAACTACTCTTTATTACTTTTATCAATGCTTCAACACTTAAAAAATTAAATTACTCTTCTTTTCTTATTTTTCTTCTTCACTTTACTTTTAAAACTAAACACTCTTTAGTACTCTTATCAAAGCTTCAAAACTTAAAAACTGAAATTACTCTTCTTTTCTTACTTTTCTTCTTCACTTTACTTTTAAAACTAACTACTCTTTATTACTCTTATCAAAGCTTCAAAACTTCAAAACTGAAATTACTCTTCTTTTCTTACTTTTCTTCTTCACTTTACTTTTAAAACTAACTACTTATAACTCTCATCTTATCAAAGCTTCAACACTAAAAATTAAATACTCTTCTTTTCTTACTATTCTTCTTCACTTTACTTTTGAAACTAACTACTTATAACTCTCATCTTATCAAAGCTTCAAAACTTAAAAACTGAAATCACTCTTCTTTTCTTACTTTTCTTATTCACTTAGCTTTTAAAACTAACTACTCTTTATTACTCTTATCAAAGCTTCAAAACTTCAACACTGAAAATACTCTTCTTTTCTCACTTTTCTTCTTCACTTAGCTTTTAAAACTAACTACTCTTTATTACTCTTATCAAAGCTTCAAAACTTAAAAACTGAAATCACTCTTCTTTTCTCACTTTTCTTCTTCACTTTACTTTTAAAACTAACTACTTATAACTCTTATCAAAGCTTCAACACTTAAAAACTGAAATTACTCTTCTTTTCTTACTTTTCTTATTCACTTTACTTTTAAAACTAAACACTCTTTAGTACTCTTATCAAAGCTTCAAAACTTAAAAACTGAAATTACTCTTCTTTTCTTACTTTTCTTCTTCACTTTACTTTTAAAACTAAACACTCTTTAGTACTCTTATCAAAGCTTCAAAACTTAAAAACTGAAATTACTCTTCTTTTCTTACTTTTCTTCTTCACTTAGCTTTTAAAACTAACTACTCTTTATTACTCTTATCAAAGCTTCAACACTTAAAAACTGAAATTACTCTTCTTTTCTTACTTTTCTTCTTCACTTTACTTTTAAAACTAAACACTCTTTATTACTCTTATCAAAGCTTCAAAACTTAAAAACTGAAAATACTCTTCTTTTCTTACTTTTCTTCTTCACTTTACTTTTAAAACTAACTACTTATAACTCTCATCTTATCAAAGCTTCAACACTAAAAATTAATTACTCTTCTTTTCTCACTTTTCTTCTTCACTTTACTTTTGAAACTAAACACTTATAACTCTAATCTTATCAAAGCTTAAAAACTTAAAAACTGAAATTACTCTTCTTTTCTCACTTTTCTTCTTCACTTTACTTTTAAAACTAACTACTCTTTATTACTCTTATCAAAGCTTCAACACTAAAAATTAAATAACTCTTCTTTTCTTACTTTTCTTCTTCACTTTACTTTTAAAACTAAACACTCTTTATAACTCTTATTAAGCTTCAACACTTAAAAACTGAAATTACTCTTCTTTTCTCACTTTTCTTCTTCACTTTACTTTTAAAACTAAACACTCTTTATTACTCTTATCAAAGCTTCAACACTTAAAAAATTAAATTACTCTTCTTTTCTTACTTTTCTTCTTCACTTTACTTTTAAAACTAACTACTCTTTATTACTCTTATCAAAGCTTCAACACTTAAAAACTGAAATTACTCTTCTTTTCTTACTTTTCTTCTTCACTTTACTTTTAAAACTAAACACTCTTTATAACTCTTATTAAGCTTCAACACTTAAAAACTGAAATTACTCTTCTTTTCTTACTTTTCTTCTTCACTTTACTTTTGAAACTAACTACTTATAACTCTAATCTTATCAAAGCTTCAAAACTTAAAAACTGAAATTACTCTTATTTTCTTACTTTTCTTATTCACTTTACTTTTAAAACTAACTACTCTTTATTACTCTTATCAAAGTTTCAAAACTTCAACACTGAAAATACTCTTCTTTTCTTACTTTTCTTCTTCACTTTACTTTTAAAACTAACTACTCTTTATAACTCTTATCAAAGCTTCAACACTAAAAATTAAATAACTCTTCTTTTCTTACTTTTCTTCTTCACTTTACTTTTAAAACTAACTACTTATAACTCTCATCTTATCAAAGCTTCAACACTAAAAATTAAATACTCTTCTTTTCTTACTATTCTTCTTCACTTTACTTTTAAAACTAACTACTTATAACTCTCATCTTATCAAAGCTTCAAAACTTAAAAACTGAAATCACTCTTCTTTTCATACTTTTCTTCTTCACTTAGCTTTTAAAACTAACTACTCTTTATTACTCTTATCAAAGTTTCAACACTTAAAAACTGAAATTACTCTTCTTTTCTTACTTTTCTTCTTCACTTTACTTTTGAAACTAACTACTTATAACTCTAATCTTATGAAAGCTTCAACACTTAAAAACTGAAATTACTCTTCTTTTCTTACTTTTCTTCTTCACTTTACTTTTAAAACTAACTACTCTTTATTACTCTTATCAAAGCTTCAAAACTTAAAAACTGAAATTACTCTTCTTTTCTTACTTTTCTTCTTCACTTTACTTTTGAAACTAACTACTTATAACTCTAATCTTATCAAAACTTCAAAACTTAAAAACTGAAATCACTCTTCTTTTCTTACTTTTCTTCTTCACTTTACTTTTAAAACTAACTACTCTTTATTACTCTTATCAAAGCTTCAAAACTTAAAAACTGAAATTACTCTTCTTTTCTCACTTTTCTTCTTCACTTTACTTTTAAAACTAACTACTCTTTATTACTCTTATCAAAGCTTCAAAACTTAAAAACTGAAATTACTCTTCTTTTCTTACTTTTCTTCTTCACTTTACTTTTAAAACTAACTACTCTTTATTACTCTTATAAAAGCTTCAAAACTTAAAAACTGAAATTACTCTTCTTTTCTCACTTTTCTTCTTCACTTTACTTTTAAAACTAACTACTCTTTATTACTCTTATCAAAGCTTCAAAACTTAAAAACTGAAATTACTCTTCTTTTCTTACTTTTCTTCTTCACTTTACTTTTGAAACTAACTACTTATAACTCTAATCTTATCAAAACTTCAAAACTTAAAAACTGAAATCACTCTTCTTTTCTCACTTTTCTTCTTCACTTTACTTTAAAAGTTAACTACTCTTTATTACTCTTATCAAAGTTTCAACACTTAAAAACTGAAATTACTCTTCTTTTCTTACTTTTCTTCTTCACTTTACTTTTAAAACTAACTACTCTTTATTACTCTTATCAAAGCTTCAAAACTTAAAAACTGAAATTACTCTTCTTTTCTTACTTTTCTTCTTCACTTTACTTTTAAAACTAACTACTTATAACTCTCATCTTATCAAAGCTTCAAAACTTAAAAACTGAAATCACTCTTCTTTTCTTACTTTTCTTATTCACTTAGCTTTTAAAACTAACTACTTATAACTCTCATCTTATCAAAGTTTCAAAACTTCAACACTGAAAATACTCTTCTTTTCTTACTTTTCTTCTTCACTTTACTTTTAAAACTAACTACTCTTTATTACTCTTATCAAAGCTTCAACACTAAAAATTAATTACTCTTCTTTTCTCACTTTTCTTCTTCACTTTACTTTTAAAACTAACTACTCTTTATTACTCTTATCAAAGCTTCAAAACTTAAAAACTGAAATTACTCTTCTTTTCTTACTTTTCTTATTCACTTTACTTTTAAAACTAACAACTCTTTATTACTCTTATCAAAGCTTCAACACTAAAAATTAAATAACTCTTCTTTTCTTACTTTTCTTCTTCACTTTACTTTTAAAACTAACTACTCTTTATTACTCTTATCAAAGCTTAAAAACTTAAAAACTGAAATTACTCTTCTTTTCTTACTTTTCTTATTCACTTTACTTTTAAAACTAACTACTCTTTATAACTCTTATCAAAGCTTCAAAACTTCAACACTGAAAATACTCTTCTTTTCTTACTTTTCTTATTCACTTTACTTTTAAAACTAACAACTCTTTATTACTCTTATCAAAGCTTCAACACTAAAAATTAAATAACTCTTCTTTTCTTACTTTTCTTCTTCACTTTACTTTTAAAACTAACTACTCTTTATTACTCTTATCAAAGCTTAAAAACTTAAAAACTGAAATTACTCTTCTTTTCTTACTTTTCTTCTTCACTTTACTTTTAAAACTAACTACTCTTTATAACTCTTATCAAAGCTTCAAAACTTCAACACTGAAAATACTCTTCTTTTCTTACTTTTCTTATTCACTTTACTTTTAAAACTAACAACTCTTTATTACTCTTATCAAAGCTTCAACACTAAAAATTAAATAACTCTTCTTTTCTTACTTTTCTTCTTCACTTTACTTTTAAAACTAACTACTCTTTATTACTCTTATCAAAGTTTCAAAACATAAAAACTGAAATTACTCTTCTTTTCTCACTTTTCTTCTTCACTTTACTTTTAAAACTAACAACTCTTTATTACTCTTATCAAAGCTTCAACACTAAAAATTAAATAACTCTTCTTTTCTTACTTTTCTTCTTCACTTTACTTTTAAAACTAAACACTCTTTATTACTCTTATTAAGCTTCAACACTTAAAAACTGAAATTACTCTTCTTTTCTTACTTTTCTTCTTCACTTAGCTTTTAAAACTAACTACTTATAACTCTAATCTTATCAAAGCTTCAAAACTTAAAAACTGAAATTACTCTTCTTTTCTCACTTTTCTTCTTCACTTTACTTTTAAAACTAACAACTCTTTATTACTCTTATCAAAGCTTCAACACTAAAAATTAAATAACTCTTCTTTTCTTACTTTTCTTCTTCACTTTACTTTTAAAACTAAACACTCTTTATAACTCTTATTAAGCTTCAACACTTAAAAACTAAAATTACTCTTCTTTTCTTACTTTTCTTCTTCACTTTACTTTTGAAACTAACTACTTATAACTCTAATCTTATCAAAGCTTCAAAACTTAAAAACTGAAATTACTCTTCTTTTCTTACTTTTCTTATTCACTTTACTTTTAAAACTAACTACTCTTTATTAATCTTATCAAAGCTTCAAAACTTAAAAACTGAAATTATTCTTCTTTTCTCACTTTTCTTCTTCACTTTACTTTTAAAACTAACAACTCTTTATTACTCTTATCAAAGCTTCAACACTAAAAATTAAATAACTCTTCTTTTCTTACTTTTCTTCTTCACTTTACTTTTAAAACTAAACACTCTTTATAACTCTTATTAAGCTTCAAAACTTAAAAACTGAAATTACTCTTCTTTTCTTACTTTTCTTCTTCACTTTACTTTTGAAAATAACTACTCTTTATTACTCTTATCAAAGCTTCAGCACTTAAAAACTGAAATAACTCTTCTTTTCTTACTTTTCTTCTTCACTTTACTTTTAAAACTAACTACTCTTTATTACTCTTATCAAAGCTTCAACACTTAAAAACTGAAATTACTCTTCTTTTTTTATTTTTCTTCTTCACTTAGCTTTTAAAACTAACTACTCTTTATTACTCTTATTAAGCTTCAACACTTTAAAACTGAAATTACTCTTCTTTTCTTACTTTTCTTCTTCACTTTACTTTTAAAACTAACTACTCTTTATTACTTTTATCAAAGCTTCAACACTAAAAATTAAATAACTCTTCTTTTCTTACTTTTCTTCTTCACTTTACTTTTGAAACTAACTACTTATAACTCTAATCTTATCAAAGCTTCAAAACTTAAAAACTGAAATTACTCTTCTTTTCTTACTTTTCTTCTTCACTTTACTTTTAAAACTAACTACTCTTTATTACTCTTATCAAAGCTTCAAAACTTAAAAACTGAAATTACTCTTCTTTTCTTACTTTTCTTCTTCACTTTACTTTTGAAACTAACTACTTATAACTCTAATCTTATTAAGCTTCAACACTTAAAAACTGAAATTACTCTTCTTTTCTTACTTTTCTTCTTCACTTTACTTTTGAAACTAACTACTTATAACTCTAATCTTATCAAAGCTTCAAAACTTAAAAACTGAAATTACTCTTCTTTTCTTACTTTTCTTCTTCACTTTACTTTTAAAACTAACTACTCTTTATTACTCTTATCAAAGTTTCAAAACTTCAACACTGAAAATACTCTTCTTTTCTTACTTTTCTTCTTCACTTTACTTTTAAAACTAACTACTCTTTATTACTTTTATCAAAGCTTCAACACTAAAAATTAAATAACTCTTCTTTTCTTACTTTTCTTCTTCACTTTACTTTTAAAACTAACTACTCTTTATTACTCTTATCAAAGTTTCAAAACTTCAACACTGAAAATACTCTTCTTTTCTTACTTTTCTTCTTCACTTTACTTTTAAAACTAACTACTCTTTATTACTTTTATCAAAGCTTCAACACTAAAAATTAAATTACTCTTCTTTTCTTACTTTTCTTCTTCACTTTACTTTTGAAACTAACTACTTATAACTCTAATCTTATCAAAACTTCAAAACTTAAAAACTGAAATTACTCTTCTTTTCTTACTTTTCTTCTTCACTTTACTTTTAAAACTAACTACTCTTTATTACTCTTATCAAAACTTCAAAACTTAAAAACTGAAATTACTCTTCTTTTCTTACTTTTCTTCTTCACTTTACTTTTAAAACTAACTACTCTTTATTACTTTTATCAAAGCTTCAACACTAAAAATTAAATAACTCTTCTTTTCTTACTTTTCTTCTTCACTTTACTTTTAAAACTAACTACTCTTTATTACTCTTAACAAAGCTTCAACACTTAAAAACTGAAATTACTCTTCTTTTCTTACTTTTCTTCTTCACTTTACTTTTAAAACCAACTACTTATAACTCTCATCTTATCAAAGCTTCAACACTAAAAATTAATTACTCTTCTTTTCTTACTTTTCTTCTTCACTTTACTTTTAAAACTAACTACTCTTTATTACTTTTATCAAAGCTTCAACACTAAAAATTAAATAACTCTTCTTTTCTTACTTTTCTTCTTCACTTTACTTTTGAAACTAACTACTTATAACTCTAATCTTATCAAAGCTTCAAAACTTAAAAACTGAAATTACTCTTCTTTTCTCACTTTTCTTCTTCACTTTACTTTTAAAACTAACTACTCTTTATTACTCTTATCAAAGCTTCAAAACTTCAACACTGAAATTACTCTTCTTTTCTTACTTTTCTTCTTCACTTTACTTTTGAAACTAACTACTTATAACTCTAATCTTATTAAGCTTCAACACTTAAAAACTGAAATTACTCTTCTTTTCTTACTTTTCTTCTTCACTTTACTTTTGAAACTAACTACTTATAACTCTAATCTTATCAAAGCTTCAAAACTTAAAAACTGAAATTACTCTTCTTTTCTTACTTTTCTTATTCACTTTACTTTTAAAACTAACTACTCTTTATTACTCTTATCAAAGTTTCAAAACTTCAACACTGAAAATACTCTTCTTTTCTTACTTTTCTTCTTCACTTTACTTTTAAAACTAACTACTCTTTATTACTTTTATCAAAGCTTCAACACTAAAAATTAAATAACTCTTCTTTTCTTACTTTTCTTCTTCACTTTACTTTTAAAACTAACTACTCTTATTACTCTTATCAAAGTTTCAAAACTTCAACACTGAAAATACTCTTCTTTTCTTACTTTTCTTCTTCACTTTACTTTTAAAACTAACTACTCTTTATTACTTTTATCAAAGCTTCAACACTAAAAATTAAATTACTCTTCTTTTCTTACTTTTCTTCTTCACTTTACTTTTGAAACTAACTACTTATAACTCTAATCTTATCAAAGCTTCAAAACTTAAAAACTGAAATTACTCTTCTTTTCTTACTTTTCTTATTCACTTTACTTTTAAAACTAACTACTCTTTATTAATCTTATCAAAGTTTCAAAACTTCAACACTGAAAATACTCTTCTTTTCTTACTTTTCTTCTTCACTTTACTTTTAAAACTAACTACTTATAACTCTCATCTTATCAAAGCTTCAAAACTTAAAAACTGAAATTACTCTTCTTTTCTTACTTTTCTTCTTCACTTTACTTTTGAAAATAACTACTCTTTATTACTCTTATCAAAGCTTCAACACTTAAAAACTGAAATTACTCTTCTTTTCTTACTTTTCTTATTCACTTTACTTTTAAAACTAACTACTCTTTATTACTCTTATCAAAGCTTCAACACTTAAAAACTGAAATTACTCTTCTTTTCTTACTTTTCTTATTCACTTTACTTTTAAAACTAACTACTCTTTATTACTCTTATCAAAGTTTCAAAACTTCAACACTGAAATTACTCTTCTTTTCTTACTTTTCTTCTTCACTTTACTTTTAAAACCAACTACTTATAACTCTCATCTTATCAAAGCTTCAACACTAAAAATTAATTACTCTTCTTTTCTTACTTTTCTTCTTCACTTTACTTTTAAAACTAACTACTCTTTATTACTCTTATCAAAGCTTCAACACTTAAAAACTGAAATTACTCTTCTTTTCTTACTTTTCTTCTTCACTTTACTTTTGAAACTAACTACTCTTTATAACTCTTATCAAAGTTTCAAAACTTAAAAACTGAAATTACTCTTCTTTTCTTACTTTTCTTATTCACTTTACTTTTAAAACTAACTACTCTTTATTATCTTATCAAAGCTTCAAAACTTAAAAACTGAAATTACTCTTCTTTTCTTACTTTTCTTATTCACTTTACTTTTAAAACTAACTACTCTTTATTATCTTATCAAAGCTTCAAAACTTAAAAACTGAAATTACTCTTCTTTTCTTACTTTTCTTCTTCACTTTACTTTTAAAACCAACTACTTATAACTCTCATCTTATCAAAGCTTCAACACTAAAAATTAATTACTCTTCTTTTCTTACTTTTCTTCTTCACTTTACTTTAAAAACTAACAACTCTTTATTACTCTTATCAAAGCTTAAACACTTAAAAACTGAAATTACTCTTCTTTTCTTACTTTTCTTCTTCACTTTACTTTTAAAACTAAACACTCTTTATAACTTTTATCAAAGCTTTAAAACTTAAAAACTGAAATTACTCTTCTTTTCTTACTTTTCTTCTTCACTTTACTTTTGAAACTAACTACTCTTTATTACTCTTATCAAAGCTTCAAAACTTAAAAACTGAAATTACTCTTCTTTTCTTACTTTTCTTCTTCACTTTACTTTTAAAACTAAACACTCTTTATTACTCTTAACAAAGCTTAAAAACTTAAAAACTGAAATTACTCTTCTTTTCTTACTTTTCTTATTCACTTTACTTTTAAAACTAACTACTCTTTATTACTTTTATCAATGCTTCAACACTTAAAAAATTAAATTACTCTTCTTTTCTTACTTTTCTTCTTCACTTTACATTTAAAACTAACTACTCTTTATTACTCTTATCAAAGTTTCAAAACTTAAAAACTGAAATTACTCTTCTTTTCTTACTTTTCTTCTTCACTTTACTTTTAAAACTAACTACTCTTTATTACTCTTATCAAAGCTTCAAAACTTAAAAACTGAAATTACTCTTCTTTTCTTACTTTTCTTCTTCACTTTACTTTTAAAACTAACTACTCTTTATTATCTTATCAAAGCTTCAAAACTTAAAAACTGAAATTACTCTTCTTTTCTTACTTTTCTTCTTCACTTTACTTTAAAAACTAACAACTCTTTATTACTCTTATCAAAGCTTAAACACTTAAAAACTGAAATTACTCTTCTTTTCTTACTTTTCTTCTTCACTTTACTTTTAAAACTAAACACTCTTTATAACTTTTATCAAAGCTTTAAAACTTAAAAACTGAAATTACTCTTCTTTTCTTACTTTTCTTCTTCACTTTACTTTTGAAACTAACTACTCTTTATTACTCTTATCAAAGCTTCAAAACTTAAAAACTGAAATTACTCTTCTTTTCTTACTTTTCTTCTTCACTTTACTTTTAAAACTAAACACTCTTTATTACTCTTAACAAAGCTTAAAAACTTAAAAACTGAAATTACTCTTCTTTTCTTACTTTTCTTATTCACTTTACTTTTAAAACTAACTACTCTTTATTACTTTTATCAATGCTTCAACACTTAAAAAATTAAATTACTCTTCTTTTCTTACTTTTCTTCTTCACTTTACATTTAAAACTAACATCTCTTTATTACTCTTATCAAAGTTTCAAAACTTAAAAACTGAAATTACTCTTCTTTTCTTACTTTTCTTCTTCACTTTACTTTTAAAACTAACTACTCTTTATTACTCTTATCAAAGCTTCAAAACTTAAAAACTGAAATTACTCTTCTTTTCTTACTTTTCTTCTTCACTTTACTTTTAAAACTAACTACTCTTTATTACTCTTATCAAAGTTTCAAAACTTAAAAACTGAAATTACTCTTCTTTTCTTACTTTTCTTCTTCACTTTACTTTTGAAACTAACTACTTATAACTCTAATCTTATCAAAACTTCAAAACTTAAAAATGAAATCACTCTTCTTTTCTCACTTTTCTTCTTCACTTTACTTTAAAAGTTAACTACTCTTTATTACTCTTATCAAAGTTTCAAAACTTCAACACTGAAAATACTCTTCTTTTCTTACTTTTCTTCTTCACTTTACTTTTAAAACTAACTACTCTTTATAACTCTTATCAAAGCTTCAACACTAAAAATTAAATAACTCTTCTTTTCTTACTTTTCTTCTTCACTTTACTTTTAAAACTAACTACTTATAACTCTTATCTTATCAAAGCTTCAACACTAAAAATTAAATACTCTTCTTTTCTTACTATTCTTCTTCACTTTACTTTTAAAACTAACTACTTATAACTCTCATCTTATCAAAGCTTCAAAACTTAAAAACTGAAATTACTCTTCTTTTCTTACTTTTCTTATTCACTTTACTTTTAAAACTAACTACTCTTTATTACTCTTATCAAAGTTTCAAAACTTCAACACTGAAAATACTCTTCTTTTCTTACTTTTCTTCTTCACTTTACTTTTAAAACTAACTACTCTTTATTACTCTTATCAAAGTTTCAAAACTTCAACACTGAAAATACTCTTCTTTTCTTACTTTTCTTCTTCACTTTACTTTTAAAACTAACTACTCTTTATTACTTTTATCAAAGCTTCAACACTAAAAATTAAATAACTCTTCTTTTCTTACTTTTCTTCTTCACTTTACTTTTGAAACTAACTACTTATAACTCTAATCTTATCAAAGCTTCAAAACTTAAAAACTGAAATTACTCTTCTTTTCTCACTTTTCTTCTTCACTTTACTTTTAAAACTAACTACTCTTTATTACTCTTATCAAAGCTTCAAAACTTAAAAACTGAAATTACTCTTCTTTTCTTACTTTTCTTCTTCACTTTACTTTTGAAACTAACTACTTATAACTCTAATCTTATTAAGCTTCAACACTTAAAAACTGAAATTACTCTTCTTTTCTTACTTTTCTTCTTCACTTTACTTTTGAAACTAACTACTTATAACTCTAATCTTATCAAAGCTTCAAAACTTAAAAACTGAAATTACTCTTCTTTTCTTACTTTTCTTATTCACTTTACTTTTAAAACTAACTACTCTTTATTACTCTTATCAAAGTTTCAAAACTTCAACACTGAAAATACTCTTCTTTTCTTACTTTTCTTCTTCACTTTACTTTTAAAACTAACTACTCTTTATTACTTTTATCAAAGCTTCAACACTAAAAATTAAATAACTCTTCTTTTCTTACTTTTCTTCTTCACTTTACTTTTAAAACTAACTACTCTTTATTACTCTTATCAAAGTTTCAAAACTTCAACACTGAAAATACTCTTCTTTTCTTACTTTTCTTCTTCACTTTACTTTTAAAACTAACTACTCTTTATTACTTTTATCAAAGCTTCAACACTAAAAATTAAATTACTCTTCTTTTCTTACTTTTCTTCTTCACTTTACTTTTGAAACTAACTACTTATAACTCTAATCTTATCAAAACTTCAAAACTTAAAAACTGAAATTACTCTTCTTTTCTTACTTTTCTTCTTCACTTTACTTTTAAAACTAACTACTCTTTATTACTTTTATCAAAGCTTCAACACTAAAAATTAAATAACTCTTCTTTTCTTACTTTTCTTCTTCACTTTACTTTTAAAACTAACTACTCTTTATTACTCTTATCAAAGCTTCAAAACTTAAAAACTGAAATTACTCTTCTTTTCTTACTTTTCTTCTTCACTTTACTTTTGAAAATAACTACTCTTTATTACTCTTATCAAAGCTTCAACACTTAAAAACTGAAATTACTCTTCTTTTCTTACTTTTCTTATTCACTTTACTTTTAAAACTAACTACTCTTTATTACTCTTATCAAAGCTTCAAAACTTAAAAACTGAAATTACTCTTCTTTTCTTACTTTTCTTCTTCACTTTACTTTTAAAACCAACTACTTATAACTCTCATCTTATCAAAGCTTCAACACTAAAAATTAATTACTCTTCTTTTCTTACTTTTCTTCTTCACTTTACTTTTAAAACTAACTACTCTTTATTACTCTTATCAAAGCTTCAACACTTAAAAACTGAAATTACTCTTCTTTTCTTACTTTTCTTCTTCACTTTACTTTTGAAACTAACTACTCTTTATAACTCTTATCAAAGTTTCAAAACTTAAAAACTGAAATTACTCTTCTTTTCTTACTTTTCTTATTCACTTTACTTTTAAAACTAACTACTCTTTATTATCTTATCAAAGCTTCAAAACTTAAAAACTGAAATTACTCTTCTTTTCTTACTTTTCTTCTTCACTTTACTTTTAAAACCAACTACTTATAACTCTCATCTTATCAAAGCTTCAACACTAAAAATTAATTACTCTTCTTTTCTTACTTTTCTTCTTCACTTTACTTTTAAAACTAACTACTCTTTATTACTTTTATCAATGCTTCAACACTTAAAAACTGAAATTACTCTTCTTTTCTTACTTTTCTTCTTCACTTTACTTTTGAAACTAACTACTCTTTATAACTCTTATCAAAGTTTCAAAACTTAAAAACTGAAATTACTCTTCTTTTCTTACTTTTCTTATTCACTTTACTTTTAAAACTAACTACTCTTTATTATCTTATCAAAGCTTCAAAACTTAAAAACTGAAATTACTCTTCTTTTCTTACTTTTCTTCTTCACTTTACTTTAAAAACTAACAACTCTTTATTACTCTTAACAAAGCTTAAAAACTTAAAAACTGAAATTACTCTTCTTTTCTTACTTTTCTTATTCACTTTACTTTTAAAACTAACTACTCTTTATTACTTTTATCAATGCTTCAACACTTAAAAAATTAAATTACTCTTCTTTTCTTACTTTTCTTCTTCACTTTACATTTAAAACTAACATCTCTTTATTACTCTTATCAAAGTTTCAAAACTTAAAAACTGAAAATACTCTTCTTTTCTTACTTTTCTTCTTCACTTTACTTTTAAAACTAACTACTCTTTATTACTTTTATCAAAGCTTCAAAACTTAAAAACTGAAATTACTCTTCTTTTCTTACTTTTCTTCTTCACTTTACTTTTGAAACTAACTACTTATAACTCTAATCTTATCAAAACTTCAAAACTTAAAAATGAAATCACTCTTCTTTTCTCACTTTTCTTCTTCACTTTACTTTAAAAGTTAACTACTCTTTATTACTCTTATCAAAGTTTCAAAACTTCAACACTGAAAATACTCTTCTTTTCTTACTTTTCTTCTTCACTTTACTTTTAAAACTAACTACTCTTTATAACTCTTATCAAAGCTTCAACACTAAAAATTAAATAACTCTTCTTTTCTTACTTTTCTTCTTCACTTTACTTTTAAAACTAACTACTTATAACTCTCATCTTATCAAAGCTTCAACACTAAAAATTAAATACTCTTCTTTTCTTACTATTCTTCTTCACTTTACTTTTAAAACTAACTACTTATAACTCTCATCTTATCAAAGCTTCAAAACTTAAAAACTGAAATTACTCTTCTTTTCTTACTTTTCTTCTTCACTTTACTTTTAAAACTAAACACTCTTTATTACTCTTATCAAAGCTTCAACACTGAAATTACTCTTCTTTTCTTACTTTTCTTCTTCACTTTACTTTTAAAACTAAACACTCTTTAGTACTCTTATCAAAGCTTCAAAACTTAAAAACTGAAAATACTCTTCTTTTCTTACTTTTCTTCTTCACTTTACTTTTAAAACTAACTACTCTTTATAACTCTTATCAAAGCTTCAACACTAAAAATTAAATTACTCTTCTTTTCTTACTTTTCTTCTTCACTTTACTTTTAAAACTAAACAATCTTTAGTACTCTTATCAAAGCTTCAACACTAAAAATTAAATTACTCTTCTTTTCTTACTTTTCTTCTTCACTTTACTTTTAAAACTAAACAATCTTTAGTACTCTTATCAAAGCTTCAAAACTTAAAAACTGAAATTACTCTTCTTTTCTTACTTTTCTTCTTCACTTTACTTTTAAAACTAAACAATCTTTAGTACTCTTATCAAAGCTTCAAAACTTAAAAACTGAAATTACTCTTCTTTTCTTACTTTTCTTCTTCACTTTACTTTTAAAACTAAACACTCTTTATTACTCTTATCAAAGCTTCAACACTAAAAATTAAATTACTCTTCTTTTCTTACTTTTCTTCTTCACTTTACTTTTAAAACTAACTACTCTTTATTACTCTTATCAAAGCTTCAACACTTAAAAACTGAAATTACTCTTCTTTTCTTACTTTTCTTCTTCACTTTACTTTTAAAACTAACTACTCTTTATTACTTTTATCAAAGCTTCAACACGAAAAATTAAATAACTCTTCTTTTCTTACTTTTCTTCTTCACTTTACTTTTAAAACTAACTACTCTTTATTACTCTTATCAAAGCTTCAACACTTCAACACTGAAAATACTCTTCTTTTCTTACTTTTCTTCTTCACTTAGCTTTTAAAACTAACTACTCTTTATTACTCTTATCAAAGCTTCAACACTTAAAAACTGAAATTACTCTTCTTTTCTTACTTTTCTTCTTCACTTTACTTTTAAAACTAACTACTCTTTATTACTCTTATCAAAGTTTCAACACTTAAAAACTGAAATTACTCTTCTTTTCTTACTTTTCTTCTTCACTTTACTTTTGAAACTAACTACTAATAACTCTAATCTTATGAAAGCTTCAACACTTAAAAACTGAAATTACTCTTCTTTTCTTACTTTTCTTCTTCACTTTACTTTTAAAACTAACTACTCTTTATTACTCTTATCAAAGCTTCAACACTTAAAAACTGAAATTACTCTTCTTTTCTTACTTTTCTTCTTCACTTTACTTTTAAAACTAACTACTCTTTATTACTCTTATCAAAGCTTCAAAACTTAAAAACTGAAATTACTCTTCTTTTCTTACTTTTCTTCTTCACTTTACTTTTGAAACTAACTACTTATAACTCTAATCTTATCAAAGCTTCAACACTAAAAATTAAATTACTCTTCTTTTCTTACTTTTCTTCTTCACTTTACTTTTAAAACTAACTACTCTTTATTACTCTTATCAAAGTTTCAAAACTTCAACACTGAAAATACTCTTCTTTTCTTACTTTTCTTATTCACTTTACTTTTAAAACTAACTACTCTTTATTACTCTTATCAAAGCTTACAAAACTTCAAAACTGAAATTACTCTTCTTTTCTTACTTTTCTTCTTCACTTTACTTTTAAAACTAACTACTCTTTATTACTTTTATCAATGCTTCAACACTTAAAAAATTAAATTACTCTTCTTTTCTTACTTTTCTTATTCACTTTACTTTTAAAACTAACAACTCTTTATTACTTTTATCAAAGCTTCAACACTAAAAATTAAATAACTCTTCTTTTCTTACTTTTCTTCTTCACTTTACTTTTAAAACTAACTACTCTTTATTACTCTTACCAAAGTTTCAAAACATAAAAACTGAAATTACTCTTCTTTTCTTACTTTTCTTCTTAACTTTACTTTTAAAACTAACTACTCTTTATTACTTTTATCAAAGCTTCAACACTAAAAATTAAATAACTCTTCTTTTCTTACTTTTCTTCTTCACTTTACTTTTAAAACTAAACACTCTTTATAACTCTTATTAAGCTTCAACACTTAAAAACTGAAATTACTCTTCTTTTCTTACTTTTCTTCTTCACTTATCTTTTAAAACTAACTACTTATAACTCTAATCTTATCAAAGCTTCAAAACTTAAAAACTGAAATTACTCTTCTTTTCTCACTTTTCTTCTTCACTTTACTTTTAAAACTAACAACTCTTTATTACTCTTATCAAAGCTTCAACACTAAAAATTAAATAACTCTTCTTTTCTTACTTTTCTTCTTCACTTTACTTTTAAAACTAAACACTCTTTATAACTCTTATTAAGCTTCAACACTTAAAAACTGAAATTACTCTTCTTTTCTTACTTTTCTTCTTCACTTTACTTTTGAAACTAACTACTTATAACTCTAATCTTATCAAAGCTTCAAAACTTAAAAACTGAAATTACTCTTCTTTTCTTACTTTTCTTATTCACTTTACTTTTAAAACTAACTACTCTTTATTAATCTTATCAAAGTTTCAAAACTTCAACACTGAAAATACTCTTCTTTTCTTACTTTTCTTATTCACTTTACTTTTAAAACTAACTACTCTTTATTACTCTTATCAAAGCTTCAACACTTAAAAACTGAAATTACTCTTCTTTTCTTACTTTTCTTCTTCACTTTACTTTTAAAACTAACTACTCTTTATAACTCTTATCAAAGCTTCAAAACTTCAACACTGAAAATACTCTTCTTTTCTTACTTTTCTTATTCACTTTACTTTTAAAACTAACAACTCTTTATTACTCTTATCAAAGCTTCAACACTAAAAATTAAATAACTCTTCTTTTCTTACTTTTCTTCTTCACTTTACTTTTAAAACTAACTACTCTTTATTACTCTTACCAAAGTTTCAAAACATAAAAACTGAAATTACTCTTCTTTTCTTACTTTTCTTCTTCACTTTACTTTTAAAACTAACTACTCTTTATTACTTTTATCAAAGCTTCAACACTAAAAATTAAATAACTCTTCTTTTCTTACTTTTCTTCTTCACTTTACTTTTGAAACTAACTACTCTTTATTACTCTTATCAAAGCTTCAAAACTTCAACACTGAAAATACTCTTCTTTTCTTACTTTTCTTCTTCACTTTACTTTTAAAACTAACTACTCTTTATTACTCTTACCAAAGTTTCAAAACATAAAAACTGAAATTACTCTTCTTTTCTTACTTTTCTTCTTCACTTTACTTTTAAAACTAACTACTCTTTATTACTTTTATCAAAGCTTCAACACTAAAAATTAAATAACTCTTCTTTTCTTACTTTTCTTCTTCACTTTACTTTTAAAACTAACTACTCTTTATTACTTTTATCAAAGCTTTAAAACTTAAAAACTAAAATTACTCTTCTTTTCTTACTTTTCTTCTTCACTTTACTTTTAAAACTAACTACTCTTTATTACTCTTATCAAAGCTTCAAAACTTCAACACTGAAAATACTCTTCTTTTCTTACTTTTCTTATTCACTTTACTTTTAAAACTAACTACTCTTTATTACTTTTATCAAAGCTTCAACACTTAAAAACTGAAAATACTCTTCTTTTCTTACTTTTCTTATTCACTTTACTTTTGAAAATAACTACTCTTTATTACTCTTATCAAAGCTTCAACACTTAAAAACTGAAATTACTCTTCTTTTCTTACTTTTCTTCTTCACTTTACTTTTAAAACTAACTACTCTTTATTACTCTTATCAAAGCTTAAAAACTTCAACACTGAAAATACTCTTCTTTTCTTACTTTTCTTCTTCACTTTACTTTTAAAACTAACTACTCTTTATTACTCTTATCAAAGCTTAAAAACTTAAAAACTGAAATTACTCTTCTTTTCTTACTTTTCTTCTTCACTTTACTTTTAAAACTAACTACTCTTTATTACTCTTATCAAAGCTTCAAAACTTCAACACTGAAAATACTCTTCTTTTCTTACTTTTCTTCTTCACTTTACTTTTAAAACTAACTACTCTTTATTACTTTTATCAAAGCTTTAAAACTTAAAAACTAAAATTACTCTTCTTTTCTTACTTTTCTTCTTCACTTTACTTTTAAAACTAACTACTCTTTATTACTCTTATCAAAGCTTCAAAACTTCAACACTGAAAATACTCTTCTTTTCTTACTTTTCTTATTCACTTTACTTTTAAAACTAACTACTCTTTATTACTTTTATCAAAGCTTTAAAACTTAAAAACTAAAATAACTCTTCTTTTCTTACTTTTCTTCTTCACTTTACTTTTAAAACTAACTACTCTTTATAACTCTTATCAAAGCTTCAAAACTTCAACACTGAAAATACTCTTCTTTTCTTACTTTTCTTCTTCACTTTACTTTTAAAACTAACTACTCTTTATTACTCTTACCAAAGTTTCAAAACATAAAAACTGAAATTACTCTTCTTTTCTTACTTTTCTTCTTCACTTTACTTTTAAAACTAACTACTCTTTATTACTTTTATCAAAGCTTCAACACTAAAAATTAAATAACTCTTCTTTTCTTACTTTTCTTCTTCACTTTACTTTTGAAACTAACTACTCTTTATTATCTTATCAAAGCTTCAACACTTCAAAACTGAAATTACTCTTCTTTTCTTACTTTTCTTACTTTTCTTATTCACTTTACTTTTAAAACTAACTACTCTTTATTACTCTTATCAAAGCTTCAACACTTAAAAACTGAAATTACTCTTCTTTTTTTATTTTTCTTCTTCACTTAGCTTTTAAAACTAACTACTCTTTATTACTCTTATTAAGCTTCAACACTTTAAAACTGAAATTACTCTTCTTTTCTTACTTTTCTTCTTCACTTTACTTTTAAAACTAACTACTCTTTATTACTCTTATCAAAGCTTCAAAATTTAAAAACTGAAATTACTCTTCTTTTCTTACTTTTCTTCTTCACTTTACTTTTAAAACTAACTACTTATAACTCTAATCTTATCAAAGCTTCAAAACTTAAAAACTGAAATTACTCTTCTTTTCTCACTTTTCTTCTTCACTTTACTTTTAAAACTAACTACTCTTTATTACTCTTATCAAAGCTTCAAAACTTAAAAACTGAAATTACTCTTCTTTTCTTACTTTTCTTCTTCACTTTACTTTTGAAACTAACTACTTATAACTCTAATCTTATCAAAACTTCAAAACTTCAAAACTGAAATCACTCTTCTTTTCTTACTATTCTTCTTCACTTTACTTTAAAAGCTAACTACTCTTTATTACTCTTATCAAAGCTTCAACACTTCAAAACTGAAATTACTCTTCTTTTCTTACTTTTCTTACTTTTCTTATTCACTTTACTTTTAAAACTAACTACTCTTTATTACTCTTATCAAAGCTTCAACACTTAAAAACTGAAAATACTCTTCTTTTCTTACTTTTCTTATTCACTTTACTTTTGAAAATAACTACTCTTTATTACTCTTATCAAAGCTTCAACACTTAAAAACTGAAATTACTCTTCTTTTCTTACTTTTCTTCTTCACTTTACTTTTAAAACTAACTACTCTTTATTACTCTTATCAAAGCTTAAAAACTTCAACACTGAAAATACTCTTCTTTTCTTACTTTTCTTCTTCACTTTACTTTTAAAACTAACTACTCTTTATTACTCTTATCAAAGCTTAAAAACTTAAAAACTGAAATTACTCTTCTTTTCTTACTTTTCTTCTTCACTTTACTTTTAAAACTTTTTACTCTTTATTACTCTTATCAAAGCTTCAAAACTTCAACACTGAAAATACTCTTCTTTTCTTACTTTTCTTCTTCACTTTACTTTTAAAACTAACTACTCTTTATTACTTTTATCAAAGCTTTAAAACTTAAAAACTAAAATTACTCTTCTTTTCTTACTTTTCTTCTTCACTTTACTTTTAAAACTAACTACTCTTTATTACTCTTATCAAAGCTTCAAAACTTCAACACTGAAAATACTCTTCTTATCTTACTTTTCTTATTCACTTTACTTTTAAAACTAACTACTCTTTATTACTTTTATCAAAGCTTTAAAACTTAAAAACTAAAATAACTCTTCTTTTCTTACTTTTCTTCTTCACTTTACTTTTAAAACTAACTACTCTTTATAACTCTTATCAAAGCTTCAAAACTTCAACACTGAAAATACTCTTCTTTTCTTACTTTTCTTATTCACTTTACTTTTAAAACTAACTACTCTTTATTACTCTTATCAAAGCTTCAACACTAAAAATTAAATAACTCTTCTTTTCTTACTTTTCTTCTTCACTTTACTTTTAAAACTAACTACTCTTTATTACTCTTATCAAAGTTTCAAAACATAAAAACTGAAATTACTCTTCTTTTCTCACTTTTCTTCTTCACTTTACTTTTAAAACTAACAACTCTTTATTACTCTTATCAAAGCTTCAACACTAAAAATTAAATAACTCTTCTTTTCTTACTTTTCTTCTTCACTTTACTTTTAAAACTAAACACTCTTTATTACTCTTATTAAGCTTCAACACTTAAAAACTGAAATTACTCTTCTTTTCTTACTTTTCTTCTTCACTTTACTTTTGAAACTAACTACTCTTTATTACTCTTATCAAAGCTTAAAAACTTAAAAACTGAAATTACTCTTCTTTTCTTACTTTTCTTATTCACTTTACTTTTAAAACTAAACACTCTTTATTACTCTTATCAAAGCTTCAACACTTAAAAACTGAAATTACTCTTCTTTTCTTACTTTTCTTCTTCACTTTACTTTTAAAACTAACTACTCTTTATTACTTTTATCAAAGCTTCAACACTAAAAATTAAATTACTCTTCTTTTCTTACTTTTCTTCTTCACTTTACTTTTGAAACTAACTACTTATAACTCTAATCTTATCAAAACTTCAAAACTTAAAAACTGAAAATACTCTTCTTTTCTTACTTTTCTTCTTCACTTTACTTTTAAAACTAACTACTCTTTATTACTTTTATCAAAGCTTCAACACTAAAAATTAAATAACTCTTCTTTTCTTACTTTTCTTCTTCACTTTACTTTTAAAACTAACTACTCTTTATTACTCTTATCAAAGCTTCAAAACTTAAAAACTGAAATTACTCTTCTTTTCTTACTTTTCTTCTTCACTTTACTTTTGAAACTAACTACTTATAACTCTAATCTTATCAAAGCTTCAACACTAAAAATTAAATTACTCTTCTTTTCTTACTTTTCTTCTTCACTTTACTTTTAAAACTAACTACTCTTTATTACTCTTATCAAAGCTTCAAAACTTAAAAACTGAAATCACTCTTCTTTTCTTACTTTTCTTCTTCACTTTACTTTTAAAACTAACTACTTATAACTCTAATCTTATCAAAGCTTCAAAACTTAAAAACTGAAATTACTCTTCTTTTCTCACTTTTCTTCTTCACTTTACTTTTAAAACTAACTACTCTTTATTACTCTTATCAAAGTTTCAAAACTTAATAACTGAAATTACTCTTCTTTTCTTACTTTTCTTATTCACTTTACTTTTAAAACTAACTACTCTTTATTATCTTATCAAAGCTTCAAAACTTAAAAACTGAAATTACTCTTCTTTTCTTACTTTTCTTCTTCACTTTACTTTTAAAACTAAACAATCTTTAGTACTCTTATCAAAGCTTCAAAACTTCAACACTGAAAATACTCTTCTTTTCTTACTTTTCTTCTTCACTTTACTTTTAAAACTTTTTACTCTTTATTACTTTTATCAAAGCTTTAAAACTTAAAAACTAAAATTACTCTTCTTTTCTTACTTTTCTTCTTCACTTTACTTTTAAAACTAACTACTCTTTATTACTTTTATCAAAGCTTTAAAACTTAAAAACTAAAATTACTCTTCTTTTCTTACTTTTCTTCTTCACTTTACTTTTGAAACTAACTACTTATAACTCTAATCTTATCAACGCTTCAAAACTTAAAAACTGAAATTACTCTTCTTTTCTTACTTTTCTTATTCACTTTACTTTTAAAACTAACTACTCTTTATTACTCTTATCAAAGTTTCAAAACTTCAACACTGAAAATACTCTTCTTTTCTTACTTTTCTTATTCACTTTACTTTTAAAACTAACTACTCTTTATTATCTTATCAAAGCTTCAACACTTCAAAACTGAAATTACTCTTCTTTTCTTACTTTTCTTATTCACTTTACTTTTAAAACTAACTACTCTTTATTATCTTATCAAAGCTTCAACACTTCAAAACTGAAATTACTCTTCTTTTCTTACTTTTCTTACTTTTCTTATTCACTTTACTTTTAAAACTAACTACTCTTTATTACTCTTATCAAAGCTTCAACACTTAAAAACTGAAATTACTCTTCTTTTCTTACTTTTCTTCTTCACTTTACTTTTAAAACTAACTACTCTTTATTACTCTTATCAAAGTTTCAAAACTTAAAAACTGAAATTACTCTTCTTTTCTTACTTTTCTTCTTCACTTTACTTTTAAAACTAACTACTCTTTATTACTCTTATCAAAGCTTCAACACTAAAAATTAAATAACTCTTCTTTTCTTACTTTTCTTCTTCACTTTACTTTTAAAACTAAACACTCTTTATTACTCTTATTAAGCTTCAACACTTAAAAACTGAAATTACTCTTCTTTTCTTACTTTTCTTCTTCACTTTACTTTTGAAACTAACTACTTATAACTCTAATCTTATCAAAGCTTCAAAACTTAAAAACTGAAATTACTCTTCTTTTCTTACTTTTCTTCTTCACTTTACTTTTAAAACTAACTACTCTTTATTACTCTTATCAAAGTTTCAAAACTTCAACACTGAAAATACTCTTCTTTTCTTACTTTTCTTCTTCACTTTACTTTTAAAACTAACTACTCTTTATTACTTTTATCAAAGCTTCAACACTAAAAATCAAATAACTCTTCTTTTCTTACTTTTCTTCTTCACTTTACTTTTAAAACTAACTACTCTTTATTACTCTTATCAAAGTTTCAAAACTTAAAAACTGAAATTACTCTTCTTTTCTTACTTTTCTTCTTCACTTTACTTTTAAAACTAACTACTCTTTATTACTCTTATCAAAGCTTAAAAACTTAAAAACTGAAATTACTCTTCTTTTCTTACTTTTCTTCTTCACTTTACTTTTAAAACTAACTACTCTTTATTACTCTTATCAAAGCTTCAACACTAAAAATTAAATAACTCTTCTTTTCTTACTTTTCTTCTTCACTTTACTTTTAAAACTAAACACTCTTTATTACTCTTATTAAGCTTCAACACTTAAAAACTGAAATTACTCTTCTTTTCTTACTTTTCTTCTTCACTTTACTTTTGAAACTAACTACTTATAACTCTAATCTTATCAAAGCTTCAAAACTTAAAAACTGAAATTACTCTTCTTTTCTTACTTTTCTTCTTCACTTTACTTTTAAAACTAACTACTCTTTATTACTCTTATCAAAGTTTCAAAACTTCAACACTGAAAATACTCTTCTTTTCTTACTTTTCTTCTTCACTTTACTTTTAAAACTAACTACTCTTTATTACTTTTATCAAAGCTTCAACACTAAAAATCAAATAACTCTTCTTTTCTTACTTTTCTTCTTCACTTTACTTTTAAAACTAACTACTCTTTATTACTCTTATCAAAGTTTCAAAACTTAAAAACTGAAATTACTCTTCTTTTCTTACTTTTCTTATTCACTTTACTTTTAAAACTAACTACTCTTTATTATCTTATCAAAGCTTCAAAACTTAAAAACTGAAATTACTCTTCTTTTCTTACTTTTCTTCTTCACTTTACTTTTAAAACTAAACAATCTTTAGTACTCTTATCAAAGCTTCAAAACTTCAACACTGAAAATACTCTTCTTTTCTTACTTTTCTTCTTCACTTTACTTTTAAAACTAACTACTCTTTATTACTTTTATCAAAGCTTTAAAACTTAAAAACTAAAATTACTCTTCTTTTCTTACTTTTCTTCTTCACTTTACTTTTAAAACTAACTACTCTTTATTACTTTTATCAAAGCTTTAAAACTTAAAAACTAAAATTACTCTTCTTTTCTTACTTTTCTTCTTCACTTTACTTTTAAAACTAACTACTCTTTATTACTTTTATCAAAGCTTCAAAACTTAAAAAATTAAATTACTCTTCTTTTCTTACTTTTCTTCTTCACTTTACTTTTAAAACTAACTACTCTTTATTACTTTTATCAATGCTTCAACAGTTAAAAAATTAAATTACTCTTCTTTTCTTACTTTTCTTCTTCACTTTACTTTTGAAACTAAACAATCTTTAGTACTCTTATCAAAGCTTCAAAACTTAAAAACTGAAATTACTCTTCTTTTCTTACTTTTCTTCTTCACTTTACTTTTAAAACTAAACACTCTTTATTACTCTTATCAAAGCTTCAACACTGAAATTACTCTTCTTTTCTCACTTTTCTTCTTCACTTTACTTTTGAAACTAACTACTTATAACTCTAATCTTATCAAAGCTTCAAAACTTAAAAACTGAAATTACTCTTCTTTTCTTACTTTTCTTATTCACTTTACTTTTAAAACTAACAACTCTTTATTACTCTTATCAAAGCTTCAACACTAAAAATTAAATAACTCTTCTTTTCTTACTTTTCTTCTTCACTTTACTTTTAAAACTAACTACTCTTTATTACTCTTATCAAAGTTTCAAAACATAAAAACTGAAATTACTCTTCTTTTCTCACTTTTCTTCTTCACTTTACTTTTAAAACTAACAACTCTTTATTACTCTTATCAAAGCTTCAACACTAAAAATTAAATAACTCTTCTTTTCTTACTTTTCTTCTTCACTTTACTTTTAAAACTAAACACTCTTTATTACTCTTATTAAGCTTCAACACTTAAAAACTGAAATTACTCTTCTTTTCTTACTTTTCTTCTTCACTTTACTTTTAAAACTAACTACTTATAACTCTAATCTTATCAAAGCTTCAACACTTAAAAACTGAAATTACTCTTCTTTTCTTACTTTTCTTCTTCACTTTACTTTTGAAACGAACAACTCTTTATTACTCTTATCAAAGTTTCAAAACTTCAACACTGAAAATACTCTTCTTTTCTTACTTTTCTTCTTCACTTTACTTTTAAAACTAACTACTCTTTATTACTTTTATCAAAGCTTCAACACTAAAAATTAAATTACTCTTCTTTTCTTACTTTTCTTCTTCACTTTACTTTTGAAACTAACTACTTATAACTCTAATCTTATCAAAACTTCAAAACTTAAAAACTGAAATTACTCTTCTTTTCTTACTTTTCTTCTTCACTTTACTTTTAAAACTAACTACTCTTTATTACTTTTATCAAAGTTTCAAAACTTAAAAACTGAAATTACTCTTCTTTTCTTACTTTTCTTCTTCACTTTACTTCTAAAACTAACTACTTATAACTCTAATCTTATCAAAGCTTCAAAACTTAAAAAATTAAATTACTCTTCTTTTCTTACTTTTCTTCTTCACTTTACTTTTAAAACTAACTACTCTTTATTACTCTTATCAAAGCTTCAAAACTTAAAAACTGAAATCACTCTTCTTTTCTTACTTTTCTTCTTCACTTTACTTTTAAAACTAACTACTTATAACTCTAATCTTATCAAAGCTTCAACACTAAAAATTAAAAAACTCTTCTTTTCTTACTTTTCTTCTTCACTTTACTTTTAAAACTAACTACTCTTTATAACTCTTATCAAAGCTTCAAAACTTAAAAACTGAAATTACTCTTCTTTTCTTACTTTTCTTCTTCACTTTACTTTTAAAACTAACTACTCTTTATTATCTTATCAAAGCTTCAAAACTTAAAAAATGAAATTACTCTTCTTTTCTTACTTTTCTTCTTCACTTTACTTTTGAAACTAACTACTTATAACTCTAATCTTATCAAAGCTTCAACACTTAAAAACTGAAATTACTCTTCTTTTCTTACTTTTCTTCTTCACTTTACTTTTAAAACTAACTACTCTTTATTACTTTTATCAAAGCTTTAAAACCTAAAAACTGAAATTACTCTTCTTTTCTTACTTTTCTTACTTTTCTTATTCACTTTACTTTTAAAACTAACTACTCTTTATTACTCTTATCAAAGCTTCAAAACTTAAAAAATTAAATTACTCTTCTTTTCTTACTTTTCTTCTTCACTTTACTTTTAAAACTAACTACTCTTTATTACTTTTATCAATGCTTCAACAGTTAAAAAATTAAATTACTCTTCTTTTCTTACTTTTCTTCTTCACTTTACTTTTGAAACTAAACAATCTTTAGTACTCTTATCAAAGCTTCAAAACTTAAAAACTGAAATTACTCTTCTTTTCTTACTTTTCTTCTTCACTTTACTTTTAAAACTAAACACTCTTTATTACTCTTATCAAAGCTTCAACACTGAAATTACTCTTCTTTTCTCACTTTTCTTCTTCACTTTACTTTTGAAACTAACTACTTATAACTCTAATCTTATCAAAGCTTCAAAACTTAAAAACTGAAATTACTCTTCTTTTCTTACTTTTCTTATTCACTTTACTTTTAAAACTAACTACTCTTTATTACTCTTATCAAAGTTTCAAAACTTCAACACTGAAAATACTCTTCTTTTCTTACTTTTCTTCTTCACTTTACTTTTAAAACTAACTACTCTTTATTACTTTTATCAAAGCTTCAACACTAAAAATTAAATAACTCTTCTTTTCTTACTTTTCTTCTTCACTTTACTTTTAAAACTAAACACTCTTTATAACTCTTATCAAAGTTTCAACACTTAAAAACTGAAATTACTCTTCTTTTCTTACTTTTCTTTTTCACTTAGCTTTTAAAACTAAACACTCTTTATTACTCTTATCAAAGCTTCAACACTTAAAAACTGAAATTACTCTTCTTTTCTTACTTTTCTTCTTACCTTTACTTTTAAAACTAACTACTCTTTATTACTCTTATCAAAGCTTCAAAACCTAAAAACTGAAATTACTCTTCTTTTCTTACTTTTCTTCTTCACTTTACTTTTGAAACTAACTACTTATAACTCTAATCTTATCAAAGCTTCAACACTTAAAAACTGAAATCACTCTTCTTTTCATACTTTTCTTCTTCACTTTACTTTTAAAACTAACTACTCTTTATTACTCTTATCAAAGTTTCAACACTTAAAAACTGAAATTACTCTTCTTTTCTTACTTTTCTTCTTCACTTTACTTTTGAAACTAACTGCTCTTTATTACTCTTATCAAAGCTTCAAAACTTAAAAACTGAAATTACTCTTCTTTTCTTACTTTTCTTCTTCACTTTACTTTTAAAACTAACTACTCTTTATTACTCTTATCAAAGTTTCAAAACTTCAACACTGAAAATACTCTTCTTTTCTTACTTTTCTTCTTCACTTTACTTTTAAAACTAACTACTCTTTATTACTCTTATCAAAGCTTCAACACTAAAAATTAAATAACTCTTCTTTTCTTACTTTTCTTCTTCACTTTACTTTTAAAACTAAACACTCTTTATAACTCTTATCAAAGTTTCAACACTTAAAAACTGAAATTACTCTTCTTTTCTTACTTTTCTTTTTCACTTAGCTTTTAAAACTAAACACTCTTTATTACTCTTATCAAAGCTTCAACACTAAAAATTAAATAACTCTTCTTTTCTTACTTTTCTTCTTCACTTTACTTTTAAAACTAAACACTCTTTATAACTCTTATTAAGCTTCAACACTTAAAAACTGAAATTACTCTTCTTTTCTTACTTTTCTTCTTCACTTTACTTTTGAAACTAACTACTTATAACTCTAATCTTATCAAAGCTTCAACACTTAAAAACTGAAATCACTCTTCTTTTCATACTTTTCTTCTTCACTTTACTTTTAAAACTAACTACTCTTTATTACTCTTATCAAAGTTTCAACACTTAAAAACTGAAATTACTCTTCTTTTCTTACTTTTCTTCTTCACTTTACTTTTGAAACTAACTGCTCTTTATTACTCTTATCAAAGCTTCAAAACTTAAAAACTGAAATTACTCTTCTTTTCTTACTTTTCTTATTCACTTTACTTTTAAAACTAACTACTCTTTATTACTCTTATTAAGCTTCAAAACTTCAACACTGAAAATACTCTTCTTTTCTTACTTTTCTTCTTCACTTTACTTTTAAAACTAACTACTCTTTATTACTTTTATCAAAGCTTCAACACTAAAAATTAAATAACTCTTCTTTTCTTACTTTTCTTCTTCACTTTACTTTTAAAACTAAACACTCTTTATAACTCTTATCAAAGTTTCAACACTTAAAAACTGAAATTACTCTTCTTTTCTTACTTTTCTTTTTCACTTAGCTTTTAAAACTAAACAATCTTTAGTACTCTTATCAAAGCTTCAAAACTTCAACACTGAAAATACTCTTCTTTTCTTACTTTTCTTCTTCACTTTACTTTTAAAACTAAACACTCTTTATAACTCTTATTAAGCTTCAACACTTAAAAACTGAAATTACTCTTCTTTTCTTACTTTTCTTCTTCACTTTACTTTTAAAACTAACTACTCTTTATTACTCTTATCAAAGCTTCAAAACTTAAAAACTGAAATTACTCTTCTTTTCTTACTTTTCTTATTCACTTTACTTTTAAAACTAACTACTTATAACTCTAATCTTATCAAAGCTTCAAAACTTAAAAACTGAAATTACTCTTCTTTTCTTACTTTTCTTATTCACTTTACTTTTAAAACTAACTACTCTTTATAACTCTTATCAAAGCTTCAAAACTTAAAAACTGAAATTACTCTTCTTTTCTTACTTTTCTTCTTCACTTTACTTTTAAAACTAACTACTCTTTATTACTTTTATCAAAGCTTCAAAACTTAAAAAATTAAATTACTCTTCTTTTCTTACTTTTCTTCTTCACTTTACTTTTAAAACTAACTACTCTTTACTACTCTTATCAAAGCTTCAACACTAAAAATTAAATAACTCTTCTTTTCTTACTTTTCTTCTTCACTTTACTTTTAAAACTAAACACTCTTTATAACTCTTATTAAGCTTCAACACTTAAAAACTGAAATTACTCTTCTTTTCTTACTTTTCTTCTTCACTTTACTTTTAAAACTAACTACTCTTTATTACTCTTATCAAAGCTTCAAAACCTAAAAACTGAAATTACTCTTCTTTTCTTACTTTTCTTCTTCACTTTACTTTTAAAACTAACTACTCTTTATTACTCTTATCAAAGCTTCAACACTTAAAAACTGAAATTACTCTTCTTTGCTTACTTTTCTTCTTCACTTTACTTTTGAAACTAAACACTTATAACTCTCATCTTATCAAAGCTTCAACACTAAAAATTAAATAACTCTTCTTTTCTTACTTTTCTTCTTCACTTTACTTTTGAAACTAACTGCTCTTTATTACTATTATCAAAGCTTCAAAACTTAAAAACTGAAATTACTCTTCTTTTCTTACTTTTCTTCTTCACTTTACTTTTAAAACTAACTACTCTTTATTACTTTTATCAAAGCTTCAAAACTTAAAAACTGAAATTACTCTTCTTTTCTTACTTTTCTTATTCACTTTACTTTTAAAACTAACTACTCTTTATAACTCTTATCAAAGCTTCAAAACTTAAAAACTGAAATTACTCTTCTTTTCTTACTTTTCTTCTTCACTTTACTTTTAAAACTAACTACTCTTTATTACTTTTATCAAAGCTTCAAAACTTAAAAACTGAAATTACTCTTCTTTTCTTACTTTTCTTCTTCACTTTACTTTTAGAACTAACTACTTATAACTCTCATCTTATCAAGCTTCAAAACTTAAAAAATTAAATTACTCTTCTTTTTTTACTTTTCTTCTTCACTTTACTTTTAAAACTAAACACTCTTTATAACTCTTATTAAGCTTCAACACTTAAAAACTGAAATTACTCTTCTTTTCTTACTTTTCTTCTTCACTTTACTTTTAAAACTAACTACTCTTTATTACTCTTATCAAAGCTTCAAAACCTAAAAACTGAAATTACTCTTCTTTTCTTACTTTTCTTCTTCACTTTACTTTTAAAACTAACTACTTATAACTCTCATCTTATCAAGCTTCAAAACTTAAAAAATTAAATTACTCTTCTTTTCTTACTTTTCTTCTTCACTTTACTTTTAAAACTAACTACTCTTTACTACTCTTATCAAAGCTTCAACACTAAAAATTAAATAACTCTTCTTTTCTTACTTTTCTTCTTCACTTTACTTTTGAAACTAACTGCTCTTTATTACTCTTATCAAAGCTTCAAAACTTAAAAACTGAAATTACTCTTATTTTCTTACTTTTCTTCTTCACTTTACTTTTAAAACTAACTACTCTTTATTACTTTTATCAAAGCTTCAAAACTTAAAAACTGAAATTACTCTTCTTTTCTTACTTTTCTTCTTCACTTTACTTTTAAAACTAACTACTCTTTATTACTCTTATCAAAGCTTCAAAACTTCAAAACTGAAATTACTCTTCTTTTCTTACTTTTCTTCTTCACTTTACTTTTAAAACTAACTGCTCTTTATTACTCTTATCAAAGCTTTAAAACTTAAAAACTAAAATTACTCTTCTTTTCTTACTTTTCTTATTCACTTTACTTTTGAAACTAAACAATCTTTAGTACTCTTATCAAAGCTTCAAAACTTAAAAACTGAAATTACTCTTCTTTTCTTACTTTTCTTATTCACTTTACTTTTAAAACTAACTACTCTTTATTACTCTTATCAAAGCTTCAACACTAAAAATTAAATAACTCTTCTTTTCTTACTTTTCTTCTTCACTTTACTTTTAAAACTAAACACTCTTTATAACTCTTATTAAGCTTCAACACTTAAAAACTGAAATTACTCTTCTTTTCTTACTTTTCTTCTTCACTTAGCTTTTGAAACTAACTACTTATAACTCTAATCTTATCAAAGCTTCAACACTTAAAAACTGAAATCACTCTTCTTTTCTTACTTTTCTTCTTCACTTAGCTTTTAAAACTAACTACTTATAACTCTAATCTTATCAAAGCTTCAACACTTAAAAACTGAAATCACTCTTCTTTTAATACTTTTCTTCTTCACTTTACTTTTAAAACTAACTACTCTTTATTACTCTTATCAAAGTTTCAACACTTAAAAACTGAAATTACTCTTCTTTTCTTACTTTTCTTCTTCACTTTACTTTTGAAACTAACTGCTCTTTATTACTCTTATCAAAGCTTCAAAACTTAAAAACTGAAATTACTCTTCTTTTCTTACTTTTCTTCTTCACTTTACTTTTAAAACTAACTACTCTTTATTACTCTTATCAAAGCTTCAAAACTTAAAAACTGAAATTACTCTTCTTTTCTTACTTTTCTTCTTCACTTTACTTTTAAAACTAACTGCTCTTTATTACTCTTATCAAAGTTTCAACACTTAAAAACTGAAATTACTCTTCTTTTCTTACTTTTCTTCTTCACTTTACTTTTAAAACTAACTACTCTTTATTACTCTTATCAAAGCTTCAAAACTTAAAAACTGAAATTACTCTTCTTTTCTTACTTTTCTTCTTCACTTTACTTCTAAAACTAACTACTCTTTATAACTCTTATCAAAGCTTCAAAACTTAAAAACTGAAATTACTCTTCTTTTCTTACTTTTCTTCTTCACTTTACTTTTAAAACTAACTACTCTTTATAACTCTTATCAAAGCTTCAAAACTTAAAAACTGAAATTACTCTTCTTTTCTTACTTTTCTTCTTCACTTTACTTTTAAAACTAACTACTCTTTATTACTCTTATCAAAGCTTCAACACTTAAAAACTGAAATTACTCTTCTTTGCTTACTTTTCTTCTTCACTTTACTTTTGAAACTAAACACTTATAACTCTCATCTTATCAAAGCTTCAACACTAAAAATTAAATAACTATTCTTTTCTTACTTTTCTTCTTCACTTTACTTTTAAAACTAAACACTCTTTATTACTCTTATTAAGCTTCAACACTTAAAAACTGAAATTACTCTTCTTTTCTTACTTTTCTTCTTCACTTTACTTTTAAAACTAACTACTCTTTATTACTCTTATCAAAGCTTCAAAACCTAAAAACTGAAATTACTCTTCTTTTCTTACTTTTCTTCTTCACTTTACTTTTAAAACTAACTACTTATAACTCTCATCTTATCAAGCTTCAAAACTTAAAAAATTAAATTACTCTTCTTTTCTTACTTTTCTTCTTCACTTTACTTTTGAAACTAACTGCTCTTTATTACTCTTATCAAAGCTTCAAAACTTAAAAACTGAAATCACTCTTCTTTTCTTACTTTTCTTATTCACTTTACTTTTAAAACTAACTACTTATAACTCTAATCTTATCAAAGCTTCAAAACTTAAAAACTGAAATTACTCTTCTTTTCTTACTTTTCTTATTCACTTTACTTTTAAAACTAACTACTTATAACTCTAATCTTATCAAAGCTTCAAAACTTAAAAACTGAAATTACTCTTCTTTTCTTACTTTTCTTATTCACTTTACTTTTAAAACTAACTACTCTTTATAACTCTTATCAAAGCTTCAAAACTTAAAAACTGAAATTACTCTTCTTTTCTTACTTTTCTTCTTCACTTTACTTTTAAAACTAACTACTCTTTATTACTTTTATCAAAGCTTCAAAACTTAAAAAATTAAATTACTCTTCTTTTCTTACTTTTCTTCTTCACTTTACTTTTAAAACTAACTACTCTTTACTACTCTTATCAAAGCTTCAACACTAAAAATTAAATAACTCTTCTTTTCTTACTTTTCTTCTTCACTTTACTTTTAAAACTAAACACTCTTTATAACTCTTATTAAGCTTCAACACTTAAAAACTGAAATTACTCTTCTTTTCTTACTTTTCTTCTTCACTTTACTTTTAAAACTAACTACTCTTTATTACTCTTATCAAAGCTTCAAAACCTAAAAACTGAAATTACTCTTCTTTTCTTACTTTTCTTCTTCACTTTACTTTTAAAACTAACTACTCTTTATTACTCTTATCAAAGCTTCAACACTTAAAAACTGAAATTACTCTTCTTTGCTTACTTTTCTTCTTCACTTTACTTTTGAAACTAAACACTTATAACTCTCATCTTATCAAAGCTTCAACACTAAAAATTAAATAACTCTTCTTTTCTTACTTTTCTTCTTCACTTTACTTTTGAAACTAACTGCTCTTTATTACTATTATCAAAGCTTCAAAACTTAAAAACTGAAATTACTCTTCTTTTCTTACTTTTCTTCTTCACTTTACTTTTAAAACTAACTACTCTTTATTACTTTTATCAAAGCTTCAAAACTTAAAAACTGAAATTACTCTTCTTTTCTTACTTTTCTTATTCACTTTACTTTTAAAACTAACTACTCTTTATAACTCTTATCAAAGCTTCAAAACTTAAAAACTGAAATTACTCTTCTTTTCTTACTTTTCTTCTTCACTTTACTTTTAAAACTAACTACTCTTTATTACTTTTATCAAAGCTTCAAAACTTAAAAACTGAAATTACTCTTCTTTTCTTACTTTTCTTCTTCACTTTACTTTTAGAACTAACTACTTATAACTCTCATCTTATCAAGCTTCAAAACTTAAAAAATTAAATTACTCTTCTTTTTTTACTTTTCTTCTTCACTTTACTTTTAAAACTAAACACTCTTTATAACTCTTATTAAGCTTCAACACTTAAAAACTGAAATTACTCTTCTTTTCTTACTTTTCTTCTTCACTTTACTTTTAAAACTAACTACTCTTTATTACTCTTATCAAAGCTTCAAAACCTAAAAACTGAAATTACTCTTCTTTTCTTACTTTTCTTCTTCACTTTACTTTTAAAACTAACTACTTATAACTCTCATCTTATCAAGCTTCAAAACTTAAAAAATTAAATTACTCTTCTTTTCTTACTTTTCTTCTTCACTTTACTTTTAAAACTAACTACTCTTTACTACTCTTATCAAAGCTTCAACACTAAAAATTAAATAACTCTTCTTTTCTTACTTTTCTTCTTCACTTTACTTTTGAAACTAACTGCTCTTTATTACTCTTATCAAAGCTTCAAAACTTAAAAACTGAAATTACTCTTATTTTCTTACTTTTCTTCTTCACTTTACTTTTAAAACTAACTACTCTTTATTACTTTTATCAAAGCTTCAAAACTTAAAAACTGAAATTACTCTTCTTTTCTTACTTTTCTTCTTCACTTTACTTTTAAAACTAACTACTCTTTATTACTCTTATCAAAGCTTCAAAACTTCAAAACTGAAATTACTCTTCTTTTCTTACTTTTCTTCTTCACTTTACTTTTAAAACTAACTGCTCTTTATTACTCTTATCAAAGCTTTAAAACTTAAAAACTAAAATTACTCTTCTTTTCTTACTTTTCTTATTCACTTTACTTTTGAAACTAAACAATCTTTAGTACTCTTATCAAAGCTTCAAAACTTAAAAACTGAAATTACTCTTCTTTTCTTACTTTTCTTATTCACTTTACTTTTAAAACTAACTACTCTTTATTACTCTTATCAAAGCTTCAACACTAAAAATTAAATAACTCTTCTTTTCTTACTTTTCTTCTTCACTTTACTTTTAAAACTAAACACTCTTTATAACTCTTATTAAGCTTCAACACTTAAAAACTGAAATTACTCTTCTTTTCTTACTTTTCTTCTTCACTTAGCTTTTGAAACTAACTACTTATAACTCTAATCTTATCAAAGCTTCAACACTTAAAAACTGAAATCACTCTTCTTTTCTTACTTTTCTTCTTCACTTAGCTTTTAAAACTAACTACTTATAACTCTAATCTTATCAAAGCTTCAACACTTAAAAACTGAAATCACTCTTCTTTTAATACTTTTCTTCTTCACTTTACTTTTAAAACTAACTACTCTTTATTACTCTTATCAAAGTTTCAACACTTAAAAACTGAAATTACTCTTCTTTTCTTACTTTTCTTCTTCACTTTACTTTTGAAACTAACTGCTCTTTATTACTCTTATCAAAGCTTCAAAACTTAAAAACTGAAATTACTCTTCTTTTCTTACTTTTCTTCTTCACTTTACTTTTAAAACTAACTACTCTTTATTACTCTTATCAAAGCTTCAAAACTTAAAAACTGAAATTACTCTTCTTTTCTTACTTTTCTTCTTCACTTTACTTTTAAAACTAACTGCTCTTTATTACTCTTATCAAAGTTTCAACACTTAAAAACTGAAATTACTCTTCTTTTCTTACTTTTCTTCTTCACTTTACTTTTAAAACTAACTACTCTTTATTACTCTTATCAAAGCTTCAAAACTTAAAAACTGAAATTACTCTTCTTTTCTTACTTTTCTTCTTCACTTTACTTCTAAAACTAACTACTCTTTATAACTCTTATCAAAGCTTCAAAACTTAAAAACTGAAATTACTCTTCTTTTCTTACTTTTCTTATTCACTTTACTTTTAAAACTAACTACTCTTTATAACTCTTATCAAAGCTTCAAAACTTAAAAACTGAAATTACTCTTCTTTTCTTACTTTTCTTCTTCACTTTACTTTTAAAACTAACTACTCTTTATTACTCTTATCAAAGCTTCAACACTTAAAAACTGAAATTACTCTTCTTTGCTTACTTTTCTTCTTCACTTTACTTTTGAAACTAAACACTTATAACTCTCATCTTATCAAAGCTTCAACACTAAAAATTAAATAACTATTCTTTTCTTACTTTTCTTCTTCACTTTACTTTTAAAACTAAACACTCTTTATTACTCTTATTAAGCTTCAACACTTAAAAACTGAAATTACTCTTCTTTTCTTACTTTTCTTCTTCACTTTACTTTTGAAACTAAACACTTATAACTCTCATCTTATCAAAGCTTCAACACTAAAAATTAAATAACTCTTCTTTTCTTACTTTTCTTCTTCACTTTACTTTTGAAACTAACTGCTCTTTATTACTATTATCAAAGCTTCAAAACTTAAAAAATTAAATTACTCTTCTTTTCTTACTTTTCTTCTTCACTTTACTTTTAAAACTAACTACTCTTTACTACTCTTATCAAAGCTTCAACACTAAAAATTAAATAACTCTTCTTTTCTTACTTTTCTTCTTCACTTTACTTTTGAAACTAACTGCTCTTTATTACTCTTATCAAAGCTTCAAAACTTAAAAACTGAAATTACTCTTATTTTCTTACTTTTCTTCTTCACTTTACTTTTAAAACTAACTACTCTTTATTACTTTTATCAAAGCTTCAAAACTTAAAAACTGAAATTACTCTTCTTTTCTTACTTTTCTTCTTCACTTTACTTTTAAAACTAACTACTCTTTATTACTCTTATCAAAGCTTCAAAACTTCAAAACTGAAATTACTCTTCTTTTCTTACTTTTCTTCTTCACTTTACTTTTAAAACTAACTGCTCTTTATTACTCTTATCAAAGCTTTAAAACTTAAAAACTAAAATTACTCTTCTTTTCTTACTTTTCTTATTCACTTTACTTTTGAAACTAAACAATCTTTAGTACTCTTATCAAAGCTTCAAAACTTAAAAACTGAAATTACTCTTCTTTTCTTACTTTTCTTATTCACTTTACTTTTAAAACTAACTACTCTTTATTACTCTTATCAAAGCTTCAACACTAAAAATTAAATAACTCTTCTTTTCTTACTTTTCTTCTTCACTTTACTTTTAAAACTAAACACTCTTTATAACTCTTATTAAGCTTCAACACTTAAAAACTGAAATTACTCTTCTTTTCTTACTTTTCTTCTTCACTTAGCTTTTGAAACTAACTACTTATAACTCTAATCTTATCAAAGCTTCAACACTTAAAAACTGAAATCACTCTTCTTTTCTTACTTTTCTTCTTCACTTAGCTTTTAAAACTAACTACTTATAACTCTAATCTTATCAAAGCTTCAACACTTAAAAACTGAAATCACTCTTCTTTTAATACTTTTCTTCTTCACTTTACTTTTAAAACTAACTACTCTTTATTACTCTTATCAAAGTTTCAACACTTAAAAACTGAAATTACTCTTCTTTTCTTACTTTTCTTCTTCACTTTACTTTTGAAACTAACTGCTCTTTATTACTCTTATCAAAGCTTCAAAACTTAAAAACTGAAATTACTCTTCTTTTCTTACTTTTCTTCTTCACTTTACTTTTAAAACTAACTACTCTTTATTACTCTTATCAAAGCTTCAAAACTTAAAAACTGAAATTACTCTTCTTTTCTTACTTTTCTTCTTCACTTTACTTTTAAAACTAACTGCTCTTTATTACTCTTATCAAAGTTTCAACACTTAAAAACTGAAATTACTCTTCTTTTCTTACTTTTCTTCTTCACTTTACTTTTAAAACTAACTACTCTTTATTACTCTTATCAAAGCTTCAAAACTTAAAAACTGAAATTACTCTTCTTTTCTTACTTTTCTTCTTCACTTTACTTCTAAAACTAACTACTCTTTATAACTCTTATCAAAGCTTCAAAACTTAAAAACTGAAATTACTCTTCTTTTCTTACTTTTCTTATTCACTTTACTTTTAAAACTAACTACTCTTTATAACTCTTATCAAAGCTTCAAAACTTAAAAACTGAAATTACTCTTCTTTTCTTAACTTTTCTTCTTCACTTTACTTTTGAAACTAAACACTTATAACTCTAATCTTATCAAAGCTTCAAAACTTAAAAACTGAAATTACTCTTCTTTTCTTACTTTTCTTATTCACTTTACTTTTAAAACTAACTACTCTTTATTACTCTTATCAAAGCTTCAACACTTAAAAACTGAAATTACTCTTCTTTTCTTACTTTTCTTATTCACTTTACTTTTAAAACTAACTACTTATAACTCTAATCTTATCCAAGCTTCAACACTTAAAAACTGAAATTACTCTTCTTTTCTTACTTTTCTTATTCACTTTACTTTTAAAACTAACTACTTATAACTCTCATCTTATCAAAGCTTCAACACTAAAAATTAAATAACTATTCTTTTCTTACTTTTCTTCTTCACTTTACTTTTAAAACTAAACACTCTTTATTACTCTTATTAAGCTTCAACACTTAAAAACTGAAATTACTCTTCTTTTCTTACTTTTCTTCTTCACTTTACTTTTAAAACTAACTACTCTTTATTACTCTTATCAAAGCTTCAAAACCTAAAAACTGAAATTACTCTTCTTTTCTTACTTTTCTTCTTCACTTTACTTTTAGAACTAACTACTTATAACTCTCATCTTATCAAGCTTCAAAACTTAAAAAATTAAATTACTCTTCTTTTCTTACTTTTCTTCTTCACTTTACTTTTGAAACTAACTGCTCTTTATTACTCTTATCAAAGCTTCAAAACTTAAAAACTGAAATCACTCTTCTTTTCATACTTTTCTTCTTCACTTTACTTTTAAAACTAACTACTCTTTACTACTCTTATCAAAGCTTCAACACTAAAAATTAAATAACTCTTCTTTTCTTACTTTTCTTCTTCACTTTACTTTTGAAACTAACTGCTCTTTATTACTCTTATCAAAGCTTCAAAACTTAAAAACTGAAATTACTCTTATTTTCTTACTTTTCTTCTTCACTTTACTTTTAAAACTAACTACTCTTTATTACTTTTATCAAAGCTTCAAAACTTAAAAACTGAAATTACTCTTCTTTTCTTACTTTTCTTCTTCACTTTACTTTTAAAACTAACTACTCTTTATTACTCTTATCAAAGCTTCAAAACTTCAAAACTGAAATTACTCTTCTTTTCTTACTTTTCTTCTTCACTTTACTTTTAAAACTAACTGCTCTTTATTACTCTTATCAAAGCTTTAAAACTTAAAAACTAAAATTACTCTTCTTTTCTTACTTTTCTTATTCACTTTACTTTTGAAACTAAACAATCTTTAGTACTCTTATCAAAGCTTCAAAACTTAAAAACTGAAATTACTCTTCTTTTCTTACTTTTCTTATTCACTTTACTTTTAAAACTAACTACTCTTTATTACTCTTATCAAAGCTTCAACACTAAAAATTAAATAACTCTTCTTTTCTTACTTTTCTTCTTCACTTTACTTTTAAAACTAAACACTCTTTATAACTCTTATTAAGCTTCAACACTTAAAAACTGAAATTACTCTTCTTTTCTTACTTTTCTTCTTCACTTAGCTTTTGAAACTAACTACTTATAACTCTAATCTTATCAAAGCTTCAACACTTAAAAACTGAAATCACTCTTCTTTTCTTACTTTTCTTCTTCACTTAGCTTTTAAAACTAACTACTTATAACTCTAATCTTATCAAAGCTTCAACACTTAAAAACTGAAATCACTCTTCTTTTAATACTTTTCTTCTTCACTTTACTTTTAAAACTAACTACTCTTTATTACTCTTATCAAAGTTTCAACACTTAAAAACTGAAATTACTCTTCTTTTCTTACTTTTCTTCTTCACTTTACTTTTGAAACTAACTGCTCTTTATTACTCTTATCAAAGCTTCAAAACTTAAAAACTGAAATTACTCTTCTTTTCTTACTTTTCTTCTTCACTTTACTTTTAAAACTAACTACTCTTTATTACTCTTATCAAAGCTTCAAAACTTAAAAACTGAAATTACTCTTCTTTTCTTACTTTTCTTCTTCACTTTACTTTTAAAACTAACTGCTCTTTATTACTCTTATCAAAGTTTCAACACTTAAAAACTGAAATTACTCTTCTTTTCTTACTTTTCTTCTTCACTTTACTTTTAAAACTAACTACTCTTTATTACTCTTATCAAAGCTTCAAAACTTAAAAACTGAAATTACTCTTCTTTTCTTACTTTTCTTCTTCACTTTACTTCTAAAACTAACTACTCTTTATAACTCTTATCAAAGCTTCAAAACTTAAAAACTGAAATTACTCTTCTTTTCTTACTTTTCTTATTCACTTTACTTTTAAAACTAACTACTCTTTATAACTCTTATCAAAGCTTCAAAACTTAAAAACTGAAATTACTCTTCTTTTCTTACTTTTCTTCTTCACTTTACTTTTAAAACTAACTACTCTTTATTACTCTTATCAAAGCTTCAACACTTAAAAACTGAAATTACTCTTCTTTGCTTACTTTTCTTCTTCACTTTACTTTTGAAACTAAACACTTATAACTCTCATCTTATCAAAGCTTCAACACTAAAAATTAAATAACTATTCTTTTCTTACTTTTCTTCTTCACTTTACTTTTAAAACTAAACACTCTTTATTACTCTTATTAAGCTTCAACACTTAAAAACTGAAATTACTCTTCTTTTCTTACTTTTCTTCTTCACTTTACTTTTAAAACTAACTACTCTTTATTACTCTTATCAAAGCTTCAAAACCTAAAAACTGAAATTACTCTTCTTTTCTTACTTTTCTTCTTCACTTTACTTTTAGAACTAACTACTTATAACTCTCATCTTATCAAGCTTCAAAACTTAAAAAATTAAATTACTCTTCTTTTCTTACTTTTCTTCTTCACTTTACTTTTGAAACTAACTGCTCTTTATTACTCTTATCAAAGCTTCAAAACTTAAAAACTGAAATCACTCTTCTTTTCATACTTTTCTTCTTCACTTTACTTTTAAAACTAACTACTCTTTATTACTCTTATCAAAGCTTCAACACTTAAAAACTGAAATTACTCTTCTTTTCTTACTTTTCTTCTTCACTTTACTTTTGAAACTAACTGCTCTTTATTACTCTTATCAAAGCTTCAAAACTTAAAAACTGAAATTACTCTTCTTTTCTTACTTTTCTTCTTCACTTTACTTTTAAAACTAACTACTCTTTATTACTCTTATCAAAGCTTCAAAACTTAAAAACTGAAATTACTCTTCTTTTCTTACTTTTCTTCTTCACTTTACTTTCAAAACTAACTACTCTTTATTACTCTTATCAAAGCTTCAACACTTAAAAACTGAAATTACTCTTCTTTTCTTAACTTTTCTTCTTCACTTTACTTTTAAAACTAACTACTCTTTAATACTCTTATCAAAGCTTCAAAACTTAAAAATTGAAATTACTCTTCTTTTCTTACTTTTCTTCTTCACTTTACTTCTAAAACTAACTACTCTTTATAACTCTTATCAAAGCTTCAAAACTTAAAAACTGAAATTACTCTTCTTTTCTTACTTTTCTTCTTCACTTTACTTTTGAAACTAACTGCTCTTTATTACTCTTATCAAAGCTTCAAAACTTAAAAACTGAAATTACTCTTCTTTTCTTACTTTTCTTCTTCACTTTACTTTTAAAACTAACTACTCTTTATTACTCTTATCAAAGCTTCAAAACTTAAAAACTGAAATTACTCTTCTTTTCTCACTTTTCTTCTTCACTTTACTTTTAAAACTAACTACTTATAACTCTTATCAAAGCTTCAAAACTTAAAAACTGAAATTACTCTTCTTTTCTTACTTTTCTTCTTCACTTTACTTTCAAAACTAACTACTCTTTATTACTTTTATCAAAGCTTTAAAACTTAAAAACTTAAATTACTCTTCTTTTCTTACTTTTCTTCTTCACTTTACTTTTAAAACTAACTACTCTTTATTACTTTTATCAAAGCTTTAAAACTTAAAAAATTAAATTACTCTTCTTTTCTTACTTTTCTTCTTCACTTTACTTTTGAAACTAAACACTCTTTATAACTCTTATTAAGCTTCAACACTTAAAAACTGAAATTACTCTTCTTTTCATACTTTTCTTCTTCACTTTACTTTTAAAACTAACTACTCTTTATTACTCTTATCAAAGCTTCAAAACTTAAAAACTTAAATTACTCTTCTTTTCTTACTTTTCTTCTTCACTTTACTTTTAAAACTAACTACTCTTTATTACTTTTATCAAAGCTTTAAAACTTAAAAAATTAAATTACTCTTCTTTTCTTACTTTTCTTCTTCACTTTACTTTTAAAACTAACTACTTATAACTCTTATTAAGCTTCAAAACTTAAAAACTGAAATTACTCTTCTTTTCTTAACTTTTCTTCTTCACTTTACTTTTGAAACTAACTACTCTTTATTACTCTTATCAAAGCTTCAAAACTAAAAATTAAATAACTCTTCTTTTCTTACTTTTCTTCTTCACTTTACTTTTAAAACTAACTATTTATAACTCTTATCAAAGCTTCAAAACTTCAACACTGAAAATACTCTTCTTTTCTTACTTTTCTTCTTCACTTTACTTTTAAAACTAACTACTCTTTATTACTTTTATCAAAGCTTTAAAACTTAAAAACTTAAATTACTCTTCTTTTCTTACTTTTCTTCTTCACTTTACTTTTGAAACTAAACACTCTTTATAACTCTTATTAAGCTTCAACACTTAAAAACTGAAATTACTCTTCTTTTCATACTTTTCTTCTTCACTTTACTTTTAAAACTAACTACTCTTTATTACTCTTATCAAAGTTTCAACACTTAAAAACTGAAATAACTCTTCTTTTCTTACTTTTCTTCTTCACTTTACTTTTAAAACTAACTACTCTTTATTACTCTTATCAAAGCTTCAAAACTTAAAAACTGAAATTACTCTTCTTTTCTTACTTTTCTTATTCACTTTACTTTTAAAACTAACTACTTATAACTCTAATCTTATCCAAGCTTCAACACTTAAAAACTGAAATTACTCTTCTTTTCTTACTTTTCTTATTCACTTTACTTTTAAAACTAACTACTCTTTATTACTCTTATCAAAGCTTCAAAACTTAAAAACTGAAATTACTCTTCTTTTCTTAACTTTTCTTCTTCACTTTACTTTTGAAACTAAACACTTATAACTCTAATCTTATCAAAGCTTCAAAACTTAAAAACTGAAATTACTCTTCTTTTCTTACTTTTCTTATTCACTTTACTTTTAAAACTAACTACTCTTTATTACTCTTATCAAAGCTTCAACACTTAAAAACTGAAATTACTCTTCTTTTCTTACTTTTCTTATTCACTTTACTTTTAAAACTAACTACTTATAACTCTAATCTTATCCAAGCTTCAACACTTAAAAACTGAAATTACTCTTCTTTTCTTACTTTTCTTATTCACTTTACTTTTAAAACTAACTACTCTTTATTACTTTTATCAAAGCTTTAAAACTTAAAAACTAAAATTACTCTTCTTTTCTTAACTTTTCTTCTTCACTTTACTTTTGAAACTAAACACTTATAACTCTAATCTTATCAAAGCTTCAAAACTTAAAAACTAAAATTACTCTTCTTTTCTTACTTTTCTTCTTCACTTTACTTTTAAAACTAACAACTCTTTATTACTCTTATCAAAGCTTCAACACTTAAAAACTGAAATTACTCTTCTTTTCTTACTTTTCTTATTCACTTTACTTTTAAAACTAACTACTCTTTATTACTTTTATCAAAGCTTTAAAACTTAAAAACTAAAATTACTCTTCTTTTCTTAACTTTTCTTCTTCACTTTACTTTTGAAACTAAACACTTATAACTCTAATCTTATCAAAGCTTCAACACTTAAAAACTGAAATTACTCTTCTTTTCTTACTTTTCTTATTCACTTTACTTTTAAAACTAACTACTCTTTATTACTCTTATCAAAGCTTCAACACTTAAAAACTGAAATTACTCTTATTTTCTTACTTTTCTTCTTCACTTTACTTTTGAAACTAAACACTCTTTATAACTCTTATTAAGCTTCAAAACTTAAAAACTGAAATTACTCTTCTTTTCTTACTTTTCTTATTCACTTTACTTTCAAAACTAACTACTCTTTATTACTCTTATCAAAGCTTCAAAACTTAAAAACTAAAAATACTCTTCTTTTCTTAACTTTTCTTCTTCACTTTACTTTCAAAACTAAACACTCATTATTACTCTTATCAAAGCTTTAAAACTTAAAAACTAAAATTACTCTTCTTTTCTTACTTTTCTTCTTCACTTTACTTTTAAAACTAACTACTCTTTATTACTTTTATCAAAGCTTCAAAACTTAAAAACTAAAATTACTCTTCTTTTCTTACTTTTCTTCTTCACTTTACTTTTAAAACTAACTACTCTTTATTACTCTTATCAAAGCTTCAAAACTTAAAAACTGAAATTACTCTTCTTTTCTTACTTTTCTTATTCACTTTACTTTTAAAACTAACTACTCTTTATTACTTTTATCAAAGCTTTAAAACTTAAAAACTAAAATTACTCTTCTTTTCTTACTTTTCTTCTTCACTTTACTTTTAAAACTAACTACTCTTTATTACTTTTATCAAAGCTTTAAAACTTAAAAACTAAAATTACTCTTCTTTTCTTACTTTTCTTCTTCACTTTACTTTTAAAACTAACTACTCTTTATTACTCTTATCAAAGCTTCAAAACTTAAAAACTGAAATTACTCTTCTTTTCTTACTTTTCTTATTCACTTTACTTTTAAAACTAACTACTCTTTATTACTTTTATCAAAGCTTTAAAACTTAAAAACTAAAATTACTCTTCTTTTCTTACTTTTCTTCTTCACTTTACTTTTAAAACTAACTACTCTTTATTACTTTTATCAAAGCTTTAAAACTTAAAAACTAAAATTACTCTTCTTTTCTTACTTTTCTTCTTCACTTTACTTTTAAAACTAACTACTCTTTATTACTCTTATCAAAGCTTCAAAACTTAAAAACTGAAATTACTCTTCTTTTCTTACTTTTCTTCTTCACTTTACTTTTAAAACTAACTACTCTTTATTACTCTTATCAAAGCTTCAAAACTTAAAAACTGAAATTACTCTTCTTTTCTTACTTTTCTTATTCACTTTACTTTTAAAACTAACTACTCTTTATTACTTTTATCAAAGCTTTAAAACTTAAAAACTAAAATTACTCTTCTTTTCTTACTTTTCTTATTCACTTTACTTTTGAAAATAACTACTCTTTATTACTCTTATCAAAGCTTCAAAACTTAAAAACTGAAATCACTCTTCTTTTCTTACTTTTCTTCTTCACTTTACTTTTAAAACTAACTACTCTTTATTACTCTTATCAAAGCTTCAAAACTTAAAAACTGAAATTACTCTTCTTTTCTTACTTTTCTTATTCACTTTACTTTTAAAACTAACTACTCTTTATTACTTTTATCAAAGCTTTAAAACTTAAAAACTAAAATTACTCTTCTTTTCTTACTTTTCTTCTTCACTTTACTTTTAAAACTAACTACTCTTTATTACTTTTATCAAAGCTTTAAAACTTAAAAACTAAAATTACTCTTCTTTTCTTACTTTTCTTCTTCACTTTACTTTTGAAACTAAACACTTATAACTCTCATCTTATCAAAGCTTCAAAACTTAAAAACTGAAATCACTCTTCTTTTCTTACTTTTCTTCTTCACTTTACTTTTGAAACTAACTACTCTTTATTACTCTTATCAAAGCTTCAAAACTTAAAAACTAAAATTACTCTTCTTTTCTTACTTTTCTTATTCACTTTACTTTTAAAACTAACTACTCTTTATTACTCTTATCAAAGCTTCAACACTTAAAAACTGAAATTACTCTTCTTTGCTTACTTTTCTTCTTCACTTTACTTTTGAAACTAAACACTTATAACTCTCATCTTATCAAAGCTTCAAAACTTAAAAACTGAAATTACTCTTCTTTTCTTAACTTTTCTTCTTCACTTTACTTTTAAAACTAACTACTCTTTATTACTCTTATCAAAGCTTCAAAACTTAAAAACTAAAATTACTCTTCTTTTCTTACTTTTCTTATTCACTTTACTTTTAAAACTAACTACTCTTTATTACTCTTATCAAATCTTCAACACTTAAAAACTGAAATTACTCTTCTTTGCTTACTTTTCTTCTTCACTTTACTTTTGAAACTAAACACTTATAACTCTCATCTTATCAAAGCTTCAAAACTTAAAAAATGAAATTACTCTTCTTTTCTTACTTTTCTTCTTCACTTTACTTTTGAAACTAACTACTTATAACTCTAATCTTATCAAAGCTTCAACACTTAAAAACTGAAATTACTCTTCTTTTATTACTTTTCTTATTCACTTTACTTTTGAAAATAACTACTCTTTATTACTCTTATCAAAGCTTCAAAACTTAAAAACTGAAATTACTCTTCTTTTCTTACTTTTCTTCTTCACTTTACTTTCAAAACTAACTACTCTTTATTACTCTTATCAAAGCTTCAACACTTAAAAACTGAAATTACTCTTCTTTTCTTAACTTTTCTTCTTCACTTTACTTTTGAAACTAAACACTTATAACTCTAATCTTATCAAAGCTTCAACACTTAAAAACTGAAATTACTCTTCTTTTCTTACTTTTCTTATTCACTTTACTTTTAAAACTAACTACTCTTTATTACTCTTATCAAAGCTTCAACACTTAAAAACTGAAATTACTCTTCTTTTCTTAACTTTTCTTCTTCACTTTACTTTTAAAACTAACTACTCTTTATTACTCTTATCAAAGCTTCAAAACTTAAAAACTGAAATCACTCTTCTTTTCTTACTTTTCTTCTTCACTTTACTTTTGAAACTAAACACTCTTTATTACTCTTATCAAAGCTTCAAAACTTAAAAACTAAAATTACTCTTCTTTTCTTACTTTTCTTATTCACTTTACTTTTAAAACTAACTACTCTTTATTACTCTTATCAAAGCTTCAACACTTAAAAACTGAAATTACTCTTCTTTGCTTACTTTTCTTCTTCACTTTACTTTTGAAACTAAACACTCTTTATTACTCTTATCAAAGCTTCAAAACTTAAAAACTGAAATCACTCTTCTTTTCTTACTTTTCTTCTTCACTTTACTTTTGAAACTAACTACTCTTTATTACTCTTATCAAAGCTTCAAAACTTAAAAACTAAAATTACTCTTCTTTTCTTACTTTTCTTATTCACTTTACTTTTAAAACTAACTACTCTTTATTACTCTTATCAAATCTTCAACACTTAAAAACTGAAATTACTCTTCTTTGCTTACTTTTCTTCTTCACTTTACTTTTGAAACTAAACACTTATAACTCTCATCTTATCAAAGCTTCAAAACTTAAAAACTGAAATTACTCTTCTTTTCTTAACTTTTCTTCTTCACTTTACTTTTAAAACTAACTACTCTTTATTACTCTTATCAAAGCTTCAAAACTTAAAAACTAAAATTACTCTTCTTTTCTTACTTTTCTTATTCACTTTACTTTTAAAACTAACTACTCTTTATTACTCTTATCAAATCTTCAACACTTAAAAACTGAAATTACTCTTCTTTGCTTACTTTTCTTCTTCACTTTACTTTTGAAACTAAACACTTATAACTCTCATCTTATCAAAGCTTCAAAACTTAAAAAATGAAATTACTCTTCTTTTCTTACTTTTCTTCTTCACTTTACTTTTGAAACTAACTACTTATAACTCTAATCTTATCAAAGCTTCAACACTTAAAAACTGAAATTACTCTTCTTTTATTACTTTTCTTATTCACTTTACTTTTGAAAATAACTACTCTTTATTACTCTTATCAAAGCTTCAAAACTTAAAAACTGAAATTACTCTTCTTTTCTTACTTTTCTTCTTCACTTTACTTTCAAAACTAACTACTCTTTATTACTCTTATCAAAGCTTCAACACTTAAAAACTGAAATTACTCTTCTTTTCTTAACTTTTCTTCTTCACTTTACTTTTGAAACTAAACACTTATAACTCTAATCTTATCAAAGCTTCAAAACTTAAAAACTGAAATTACTCTTCTTTTCTTACTTTTCTTCTTCACTTTACTTTTAAAACTAACTACTCTTTATTACTCTTATCAAAGCTTCAAAACTTAAAAACTGAAATTACTCTTCTTTTCTTAACTTTTCTTCTTCACTTTACTTTTAAAACTAACTACTCTTTATTACTCTTATCAAAGCTTCAAAACTTAAAAACTAAAAATACTCTTCTTTTCTTACTTTTCTTCTTCACTTTACTTTCAAAACTAACTACTCTTTATTACTCTTATCAAAGCTTCAACACTTAAAAACTGAAATTACTCTTCTTTGCTTACTTTTCTTCTTCACTTTACTTTTGAAACTAAACACTTATAACTCTCATCTTATCAAAGCTTCAAAACTTAAAAAATGAAATTACTCTTCTTTTCTTACTTTTCTTCTTCACTTTACTTTTGAAACTAACTACTTATAACTCTAATCTTATCAAAGCTTCAACACTTAAAAACTGAAATTACTCTTCTTTTATTACTTTTCTTATTCACTTTACTTTTGAAAATAACTACTCTTTATTACTCTTATCAAAGCTTCAAAACTTAAAAACTGAAATCACTCTTCTTTTCTTACTTTTCTTCTTCACTTTACTTTTAAAACTAAACACTCATTATTACTCTTATCAAAGCTTCAAAACTTAAAAACTGAAATTACTCTTCTTTTCTCACTTTTCTTCTTCACTTTACTTTTAAAACTAACTACTCTTTATTACTCTTATCAAAGCTTCAAAACTTAAAAACTGAAATTACTCTTCTTTTCTTAACTTTTCTTCTTCACTTTACTTTTGAAACTAAACACTTATAACTCTAATCTTATCAAAGCTTCAACACTTAAAAACTGAAATTACTCTTCTTTTCTTACTTTTCTTCTTCACTTTACTTTTAAAACTAACTACTTTTTATTACTCTTATCAAAGCTTCAAAACTTAAAAACTGAAATTACTCTTCTTTTCTTAACTTTTCTTCTTCACTTTACTTTTAAAACTAACTACTCTTTATTACTCTTATCAAAGCTTCAAAACTTAAAAACTAAAATTACTCTTCTTTTCTTACTTTTCTTCTTCACTTTACTTTCAAAACTAACTACTCTTTATTACTCTTATCAAATCTTCAACACTTAAAAACTGAAATTACTCTTCTTTGCTTACTTTTCTTCTTCACTTTACTTTTGAAACTAAACACTTATAACTCTCATCTTATCAAAGCTTCAAAACTTAAAAAATGAAATTACTCTTCTTTTCTTACTTTTCTTCTTCACTTTACTTTTGAAACTAACTACTTATAACTCTAATCTTATCAAAGCTTCAACACTTAAAAACTGAAATTACTCTTCTTTTATTACTTTTCTTATTCACTTTACTTTTGAAAATAACTACTCTTTATTACTCTTATCAAAGCTTCAAAACTTAAAAACTGAAATTACTCTTCTTTTCTTACTTTTCTTCTTCACTTTACTTTCAAAACTAACTACTCTTTATTACTCTTATCAAAGCTTCAACACTTAAAAACTGAAATTACTCTTCTTTTCTTAACTTTTCTTCTTCACTTTACTTTTGAAACTAAACACTTATAACTCTAATCTTATCAAAGCTTCAACACTTAAAAACTGAAATTACTCTTCTTTTCTTACTTTTCTTATTCACTTTACTTTTAAAACTAACTACTCTTTATTACTCTTATCAAAGCTTCAACACTTAAAAACTGAAATTACTCTTCTTTTCTTAACTTTTCTTCTTCACTTTACTTTTAAAACTAACTACTCTTTATTACTCTTATCAAAGCTTCAAAACTTAAAAACTAAAAATACTCTTCTTTTCTTACTTTTCTTCTTCACTTTACTTTCAAAACTAACTACTCTTTATTACTCTTATCAAAGCTTCAACACTTAAAAACTGAAATTACTCTTCTTTGCTTACTTTTCTTCTTCACTTTACTTTTGAAACTAAACACTTATAACTCTCATCTTATCAAAGCTTCAAAACTTAAAAAATGAAATTACTCTTCTTTTCTTACTTTTCTTCTTCACTTTACTTTTGAAACTAACTACTTATAACTCTAATCTTATCAAAGCTTCAACACTTAAAAACTGAAATTACTCTTCTTTTATTACTTTTCTTATTCACTTTACTTTTGAAAATAACTACTCTTTATTACTCTTATCAAAGCTTCAAAACTTAAAAACTGAAATCACTCTTCTTTTCTTACTTTTCTTCTTCACTTTACTTTTAAAACTAAACACTCATTATTACTCTTATCAAAGCTTCAAAACTTAAAAACTGAAATTACTCTTCTTTTCTCACTTTTCTTCTTCACTTTACTTTTAAAACTAACTACTCTTTATTACTCTTATCAAAGCTTCAAAACTTAAAAACTGAAATTACTCTTCTTTTCTTAACTTTTCTTCTTCACTTTACTTTTGAAACTAAACACTTATAACTCTAATCTTATCAAAGCTTCAACACTTAAAAACTGAAATTACTCTTCTTTTCTTACTTTTCTTCTTCACTTTACTTTTAAAACTAACTACTTTTTATTACTCTTATCAAAGCTTCAAAACTTAAAAACTGAAATTACTCTTCTTTTCTTAACTTTTCTTCTTCACTTTACTTTTAAAACTAACTACTCTTTATTACTCTTATCAAAGCTTCAAAACTTAAAAACTAAAATTACTCTTCTTTTCTTACTTTTCTTCTTCACTTTACTTTCAAAACTAACTACTCTTTATTACTCTTATCAAAGCTTTAAAACTTAAAAACTAAAATTACTCTTCTTTTCTTACTTTTCTTCTTCACTTTACTTTTGAAACTAAACACTTATAACTCTCATCTTATCAAAGCTTCAAAACTTAAAAAATGAAATTACTCTTCTTTTCTTACTTTTCTTCTTCACTTTACTTTTGAAACTAACTACTTATAACTCTAATCTTATCAAAGCTTCAACACTTAAAAACTGAAATTACTCTTCTTTTATTACTTTTCTTATTCACTTTACTTTTGAAAATAACTACTCTTTATTACTCTTATCAAAGCTTCAAAACTTAAAAACTGAAATCACTCTTCTTTTCTTACTTTTCTTCTTCACTTTACTTTTAAAACTAACTACTCTTTATTACTCTTATCAAAGCTTCAACACTTAAAAACTTAAATTACTCTTCTTTTCTTACTTTTCTTCTTCACTTTACTTTTAAAACTAACTACTCTTTATTACTCTTATCAAAGTTTCAACACTTAAAAACTGAAATTACTCTTCTTTTCTTACTTTTCTTCTTCACTTTACTTTTGAAAATAACTACTCTTTATTACTCTTATCAAAGCTTCAACACTTAAAAACTGAAATTACTCTTCTTTGCTTACTTTTCTTCTTCACTTTACTTTTAAAACTAACTACTTTTTATTACTCTTATCAAAGCTTCAAAACTTAAAAACTAAAATTACTCTTCTTTTCTTACTTTTCTTCTTCACTTTACTTTCAAAACTAACTACTCTTTATTACTCTTATCAAAGCTTCAAAACTTAAAAACTAAAAATACTCTTCTTTTCTTACTTTTCTTCTTCACTTTACTTTCAAAACTAACTACTCTTTATTACTCTTATCAAAGCTTTAAAACTTAAAAACTAAAATTACTCTTCTTTTCTTACTTTTCTTCTTCACTTTACTTTTGAAACTAAACACTTATAACTCTCATCTTATCAAAGCTTCAAAACTTAAAAAATGAAATTACTCTTCTTTTCTTACTTTTCTTCTTCACTTTACTTTTGAAACTAACTACTTATAACTCTAATCTTATCAAAGCTTCAACACTTAAAAACTGAAATTACTCTTCTTTGCTTACTTTTCTTCTTCACTTTACTTTTGAAACTAAACACTTATAACTCTCATCTTATCAAAGCTTCAAAACTTAAAAAATGAAATTACTCTTCTTTTCTTACTTTTCTTATTCACTTTACTTTTGAAACTAACTACTTATAACTCTAATCTTATCAAAGCTTCAACACTTAAAAACTGAAATTACTCTTCTTTTATTACTTTTCTTATTCACTTTACTTTTGAAAATAACTACTCTTTATTACTCTTATCAAAGCTTCAAAACTTAAAAACTGAAATTACTCTTCTTTTCTTACTTTTCTTCTTCACTTTACTTTTGAAAATAACTACTCTTTATTACTCTTATCAAAGCTTTAAAACTTAAAAACTGAAATTACTCTTCTTTTCTTACTTTTCTTCTTCACTTTACTTTTAAAACTAACTACTCTTTATTACTCTTATCAAAGCTTCAACACTTAAAAACTGAAATTACTCTTCTTTGCTTACTTTTCTTCTTCACTTTACTTTTGAAACTAAACACTTATAACTCTCATCTTATCAAAGCTTCAACACTTAAAAACTGAAATTACTCTTCTTTGCTTACTTTTCTTCTTCACTTTACTTTTGAAACTAAACACTTATAACTCTCATCTTATCAAAGCTTCAAAACTTAAAAAATGAAATTACTCTTCTTTTCTCACTTTTCTTCTTCACTTTACTTTTGAAACTAACTACTTATAACTCTAATCTTATCAAAGCTTCAACACTTAAAAACTGAAATTACTCTTCTTTTCTTACTTTTCTTCTTCACTTTACTTTTAAAACTAAACACTCTTTATTACTCTTATCAAAGCTTCAAAACTTAAAAACTGAAATCACTCTTCTTTTCTTACTTTTCTTCTTCACTTGCTTTTAAAACTAACTACTCTTTATTATCTTATCAAAGCTTCAAAACTTAAAAACTGAAATTACTCTTCTTTTCTTACTTTTCTTATTCACTTTACTTTTAAAACTAACTACTCTTTATTACTCTTATCAAAGCTTCAACACTTAAAAACTGAAATTACTCTTCTTTTCTTAACTTTTCTTCTTCACTTTACTTTTGAAACTAAACACTCATTATTACTCTTATCAAGGCTTCAACACTTAAAAACTTAAATTACTCTTCTTTTCTTACTTTTCTTATTCACTTTACTTTTAAAACTAACTACTCTTTATTACTCTTATCAAAGCTTCAACACTTAAAAACTGAAATTACTCTTATATTCTTACTTTTCTTATTCACTTTACTTTTGAAACTAAACACTTATAACTCTAATCTTATCAAAGCTTCAAAACTTAAAAACTGAAATTACTCTTCTTTTCTTACTTTTCTTATTCACTTTACTTTTAAAACTAACTACTCTTTATTACTCTTATCAAAGCTTCAAAACTTAAAAACTGAAATTACTCTTCTTTTCTTAACTTTTCTCCTTCACTTTACTTTTGAAACTAAACACTTATAACTCTAATCTTATCAAAGCTTCAAAACTTAAAAACTGAAATTACTCTTCTTTTCTTACTTTTCTTCTTCACTTTACTTTTAAAACTAACTACTCTTTATTACTCTTATCAAAGCTTCAACACTTAAAAACTGAAATTACTCTTCTTTTCTTACTTTTCTTCTTCACTTTACTTTTGAAACTAACTACTCTTTATTACTCTTATCAAAGCTTCAAAACTTAAAAACTGAAATTACTCTTCTTTTCTTACTTTTCTTCTTCACTTTACTTTTAAAACTAACTACTCTTTATTACTCTTATCAAAGTTTCAAAACTTAAAAACTGAAATTACTCTTCTTTTCTTACTTTTCTTCTTCACTTTACTTTTGAAACGAACTACTCTTTATTACTCTTATCAAAGCTTCAACACTAAAAATTAAATTACTCTTCTTTTCTTACTTTTCTTCTTCACTTTACTTTTAAAACTAAACACTCTTTATAACTCTTATTAAGCTTCAAAACCTATTAACTGAAATTACTCTTCTTTTCTTACTTTTCTTCTTCACTTTACTTTTAAAACTAACTACTTATAACTCTAATCTTATCAAAGCTTCAAAACTAAAAAACTTAAATCACTCTTCTTTTCTCACTTTTCTTCTTCACTATACTTTTAAAACTAACAACTCTTTATAACTCTTATCAAAGCTTCAACACTAAAAATTAAATAACTCTTCTTTGCTTACTTTTATTCTTCACTTTACTTTTAAAACTAACTACTCTTTATTACTCTTATCAAAGCTTTAACACTTAAAAAATGAAATCACTCTTCTTTTCTTACTTTTCTTCTTCACTTTACTTTTAAAACTAACAACTCTTTATTACTCTTATCAAAGCTTCAACACTAAAAAACTTAAATTACTCTTCTTTTCTTACTTTTCTTATTCACTTTACTTTTAAAACTAACTACTTACTCTTTTCTTATCAAAGCTTAACACTTAAAACTTTAATTACTCTTCATTTCTTACTTTTCTTCTTCACTTTACTATTAAAACTTACTACTTACTCTCTTCTTATCAAAGCTTCAACACTTAAAAACTAAAATTACTCTTCTTTTCTTACTTTTCTTCTTCACTTTACTTTTGAAACTAACTACTCTTTATTACTCTTATCAAAGCTTCAAAACTTAAAAAATTAAATTACTCTTCTTTTCTCACTTTTCTTCTTCACTTTACTTTTAAAACTAACAACTCTTTATTACTCTTATCAAAGCTTCAAAACTTAAAAACTGAAATTACTCTTCTTTTCTCACTTTTCTTCTTCACTTTACTTTTAAAACTAACTACTTACTCTTTTCTTATCAAAGCTTCAAAACTTAAAAACTGAAATCACTCTTCTTTTCTTACTTTTCTTCTTCACTTTACTTTTGAAACTAACTACTCTTTATTACTCTTATCAAAGCTTCAAAACTTAAAAACTGAAATTACTCTTCTTTTCTTACTTTTCTTCTTCACTTTACTTTCAAAACTAACTACTCTTTATTACTCTTATCAAAGCTTCAACACTTAAAAACTGAAATTACTCTTCTTTTCTTACTTTTCTTCTTCACTTTACTTTTAAAACTAGCTACTCTTTATTACTCTTATCAAAGTTTCAAAACTTAAAAACTGAAATTACTCTTCTTTTCTCACTTTTCTTCTTCACTTTACTTTTAAAACTAACAACTCTTTATTACTCTTATCAAAGCTTCAACACTTAAAAACTGAAATTACTCTTCTTTTCTCACTTTTCTTCTTCACTTTACTTTTGAAACTAACTACTCTTTATTACTCTTATCAAAGCTTTAAAACTTAAAAACTGAAATTACTCTTCTTTTCTTACTTTTCTTCTTCACTTTACTTTTAAAACTAGCTACTCTTTATTACTCTTATCAAAGTTTCAAAACTTAAAAACTGAAATTACTCTTCTTTTCTCACTTTTCTTCTTCACTTTACTTTTAAAACTAACAACTCTTTATTACTCTTATCAAAGCTTCAACACTAAAAATTAAATAACTCTTCTTTTCTTACTTTTCTTCTTCACTTTACTTTTAAAACTAAACACTCTTTATAACTCTTATTAAGCTTCAAAACCTATTAACTGAAATTACTCTTCTTTTCTTACTTTTCTTCTTCACTTTACTTTTAAAACTAACTACTTATAACTCTAATCTTATCAAAGCTTCAAAACTTAAAAACTGAAATTACTCTTCTTTTCTCACTTTTCTTCTTCACTTTACTTTTGAAACGAACAACTCTTTATTACTCTTATCAAAGCTTCAACACTAAAAATTAAATAACTCTTCTTTTCTTACTTTTCTTCTTCACTTTACTTTTAAAACTAAACACTCTTTATAACTCTTATTAAGCTTCAAAACCTAAAAACTGAAATTACTCTTCTTTTCTTACTTTTCTTCTTCACTTTACTTTTGAAACTAACTACTTATAACTCTAATCTTATCAAAGCTTCAAAACTTAAAAACTGAAATCACTCTTCTTTTCTCACTTTTCTTCTTCACTTTACTTTTAAAACTAACTACTCTTTATTACTCTTATCAAAGCTTCAAAACTTAAAAACTGAAATTACTCTTCTTTTCTTACTTTTCTTCTTCACTTTACTTTTGAAACGAACTACTCTTTATTACTCTTATCAAAGCTTCAACACTTAAAAACTGAAATCACTCTTCTTTTCATACTTTTCTTCTTCACTTTACTTTTAAAACTAACTACTCTTTATAACTCTTATTAAAGCTTCAAAACTTAAAAACTGAAATTACTCTTCTTTTCTCACTTCTCTTCTTCACTTTACTTTTAAAACTAACTACTTACTCTTTTCTTATCAAAACTTCAAAACTTAAAAACTGAATCTACTCTTTTTACTTTTCTTCTTCACTTTACTTTTAAAACTAACTACTCTTTATTACTCTTATCAAAGCTTCAACACTTAAAAACTGAAATCACTCTTCTTTTCATACTTTTCTTCTTCACTTGCTTTTAAAACTAACTACTCTTTATAACTCTTATTAAGCTTCAAAACCTAAAAACTGAAATTACTCTTCTTTTCTTACTTTTCTTCTTCACTTTACTTTTGAAACGAACTACTCTTTATAACTCTTATCAAAGCTTCAAAACTTAAAAACTGAAATTACTCTTCTTTTCTCACTTTTCTTCTTCACTTTACTTTTGAAACGAACTACTCTTTATTACTCTTATCAAAGCTTCAAAACTTAAAAACTGAAATTACTCTTCTTTTCTCACTTTTCTTCTTCACTTTACTTTTAAAACTAACAACTCTTTATTACTCTTATCAAAGCTTCAAAACTTAAAAACTGAAATTACTCTTCTTTTCTCACTTCTCTTCTTCACTTTACTTTTAAAACTAACTACTTACTCTTTTCTTATCAAAACTTCAAAACTTAAAAACTGAATCTACTCTTTTTACTTTTCTTCTTCACTTTACTTTTAAAACTAACTACTCTTTATTACTCTTATCAAAGCTTCAAAACTTAAAAACTGAAATCACTCTTCTTTTCATACTTTTCTTCTTCACTTGCTTTTAAAACTAACTACTCTTTATTATCTTATCAAAGCTTCAAAACTTAAAAACTGAAATTACTCTTCTTTTCTTACTTTTCTTCTTCACTTTACTTTTAAAACGAACTACTCTTTATTACTCTTATCAAAGCTTCAAAACTTAAAAACTGAAATTACTCTTCTTTTCTCACTTTTCTTCTTCACTTTACTTTTAAAACTAACAACTCTTTATTACTCTTATCAAAGCTTCAAAACTTAAAAACTGAAATTACTCTTCTTTTCTTACTTTTCTTCTTCACTTTACTTTCAAAACTAACTACTCTTTATTACTCTTATCAAAGCTTCAAAACTTAAAAACTGAAATTACTCTTCTTTTCTTACTTTTCTTCTTCACTTAGCTTTTAAAACGTAACTACTCTTTATTACTCTTATCAAAGCTTCAAAACTTAAAAACTGAAATTACTCTTCTTTTCTTACTTTTCTTCTTCACTTTACTTTTGAAACTAACTACTCTTTATTACTCTTATCAAAGCTTCAACACTTAAAAACTGAAATTACTCTTCTTTGCTTACTTTTCTTCTTCACTTTACTTTTGAAACTAAACACTTATAACTCTCATCTTATCAAAGCTTCAACACTTAAAAACTGAAATTACTCTTCTTTGCTTACTTTTCTTCTTCACTTTACTTTTAAAACTAGCTACTCTCTATTACTCTTATCAAAGTTTCAAAACTTAAAAACTGAAATTACTCTTCTTTTCTCACTTTTCTTCTTCACTTTACTTTTAAAACTAACAACTCTTTATTACTCTTATCAAAGCTTCAACACTAAAAATTAAATAACTCTTCTTTTCTTACTTTTCTTCTTCACTTTACTTTTAAAACTAAACACTCTTTATAACTCTTATTAAGCTTCAAAACTTAAAAACTGAAATTACTCTTCTTTTCTTACTTTTCTTCTTCACTTTACTTTTAAAACTAACTACTTATAACTCTAATCTTATCAAAGCTTCAACACTTAAAAACTGAAATTACTCTTCTTTTCTTACTTTTCTTATTCACTTTACTTTTAAAACTAACTACTCTTTATTACTCTTATCAAAGCTTCAAAACTTAAAAACTGAAATTACTCTTCTTTTCTTACTTTTCTTCTTCACTTTACTTTTGAAACGAACTACTCTTTATTACTCTTATCAAAGCTTCAAAACTTAAAAACTGAAATTACTCTTCTTTTCTCACTTTTCTTCTTCACTTTACTTTTAAAACTAACAACTCTTTATTACTCTTATCAAAGCTTCAAAACTTAAAAACTGAAATTACTCTTCTTTTCTCACTTCTCTTCTTCACTTTACTTTTAAAACTAACTACTTACTCTTTTCTTATCAAAACTTCAAAACTTAAAAACTGAATCTACTCTTTTTACTTTTCTTCTTCACTTTACTTTTAAAACTAACTACTCTTTATTACTCTTATCAAAGCTTCAAAACTTAAAAACTGAAATCACTCTTCTTTTCATACTTTTCTTCTTCACTTGCTTTTAAAACTAACTACTCTTTATAACTCTTATTAAGCTTCAAAACCTAAAAACTGAAATTACTCTTCTTTTCTTACTTTTCTTCTTCACTTTACTTTTGAAACGAACTACTCTTTATTACTCTTATCAAAGCTTCAAAACTTAAAAACTGAAATTACTCTTCTTTTCTCACTTTTCTTCTTCACTTTACTTTTAAAACTAACAACTCTTTATTACTCTTATCAAAGCTTCAAAACTTAAAAACTGAAATTACTCTTCTTTTCTCACTTCTCTTCTTCACTTTACTTTTAAAACTAACTACTTACTCTTTTCTTATCAAAACTTCAAAACTTAAAAACTGAATCTACTTTTTTTACTTTTCTTCTTCACTTTACTTTTGAAACGAACTACTCTTTATTACTCTTATCAAAGCTTCAAAACTTAAAAACTGAAATCACTCTTCTTTTCATACTTTTCTTCTTCACTTGCTTTTAAAACTAACTACTCTTTATAACTCTTATTAAGCTTCAAAACCTAAAAACTGAAATTACTCTTCTTTTCTTACTTTTCTTCTTCACTTTACTTTTGAAACGAACTACTCTTTATTACTCTTATCAAAGCTTCAAAACTTAAAAACTGAAATTACTCTTCTTTTCTCACTTCTCTTCTTCACTTTACTTTTAAAACTAACTACTTACTCTTTTCTTATCAAAACTTCAAAACTTAAAAACTGAATCTACTCTTTTTACTTTTCTTCTTCACTTTACTTTTAAAACTAACTACTCTTTATTACTCTTATCAAAGCTTCAAAACTTAAAAACTGAAATCACTCTTCTTTTCATACTTTTCTTCTTCACTTGCTTTTAAAACTAACTACTCTTTATAACTCTTATTAAGCTTCAAAACCTAAAAACTGAAATTACTCTTCTTTTCTCACTTTTCTTCTTCACTTTACTTTTAAAACTAACAACTCTTTATTACTCTTATCAAAGCTTCAAAACTTAAAAACTGAAATTACTCTTCTTTTCTCACTTCTCTTCTTCACTTTACTTTTAAAACTAACTACTTACTCTTTTCTTATCAAAACTTCAAAACTTAAAAACTGAATCTACTCTTTTTACTTTTCTTCTTCACTTTACTTTTAAAACTAACTACTCTTTATTACTCTTATCAAAGCTTCAAAACTTAAAAACTGAAATCACTCTTCTTTTCATACTTTTCTTCTTCACTTGCTTTTAAAACTAACTACTCTTTATTATCTTATCAAAGCTTCAAAACTTAAAAACTGAAATTACTCTTCTTTTCTTACTTTTCTTCTTCACTTTACTTTTAAAACGAACTACTCTTTATTACTCTTATCAAAGCTTCAAAACTTAAAAACTGAAATTACTCTTCTTTTCTCACTTTTCTTCTTCACTTTACTTTTAAAACTAACAACTCTTTATTACTCTTATCAAAGCTTCAAAACTTAAAAACTGAAATTACTCTTCTTTTCTTACTTTTCTTCTTCACTTTACTTTCAAAACTAACTACTCTTTATTACTCTTATCAAAGCTTCAAAACTTAAAAACTGAAATTACTCTTCTTTTCTTACTTTTCTTCTTCACTTAGCTTTTAAAACGTAACTACTCTTTATTACTCTTATCAAAGCTTCAAAACTTAAAAACTGAAATTACTCTTCTTTTCTTACTTTTCTTCTTCACTTTACTTTTGAAACTAACTACTCTTTATTACTCTTATCAAAGCTTCAACACTTAAAAACTGAAATTACTCTTCTTTGCTTACTTTTCTTCTTCACTTTACTTTTGAAACTAAACACTTATAACTCTCATCCTATCAAAGCTTCAACACTTAAAAACTGAAATTACTCTTCTTTGCTTACTTTTCTTCTTCACTTTACTTTTAAAACTAGCTACTCTCTATTACTCTTATCAAAGTTTCAAAACTTAAAAACTGAAATTACTCTTCTTTTCTCACTTTTCTTCTTCACTTTACTTTTAAAACTAACAACTCTTTATTACTCTTATCAAAGCTTCAACACTAAAAATTAAATAACTCTTCTTTTCTTACTTTTCTTCTTCACTTTACTTTTAAAACTAAACACTCTTTATAACTCTTATTAAGCTTCAAAACTTAAAAACTGAAATTACTCTTCTTTTCATACTTTTCTTCTTCACTTGCTTTTAAAACTAACTACTTATAACTCTAATCTTATCAAAGCTTCAACACTTAAAAACTGAAATTACTCTTCTTTTCTTACTTTTCTTATTCACTTTACTTTTAAAACTAACTACTCTTTATTACTCTTATCAAAGCTTCAAAACTTAAAAACTGAAATTACTCTTCTTTTCTTACTTTTCTTCTTCACTTTACTTTTGAAACGAACTACTCTTTATTACTCTTATCAAAGCTTCAAAACTTAAAAACTGAAATTACTCTTCTTTTCTCACTTTTCTTCTTCACTTTACTTTTAAAACTAACAACTCTTTATTACTCTTATCAAAGCTTCAAAACTTAAAAACTGAAATTACTCTTCTTTTCTCACTTCTCTTCTTCACTTTACTTTTAAAACTAACTACTTACTCTTTTCTTATCAAAACTTCAAAACTTAAAAACTGAATCTACTCTTTTTACTTTTCTTCTTCACTTTACTTTTAAAACTAACTACTCTTTATTACTCTTATCAAAGCTTCAAAACTTAAAAACTGAAATCACTCTTCTTTTCATACTTTTCTTCTTCACTTGCTTTTAAAACTAACTACTCTTTATAACTCTTATTAAGCTTCAAAACCTAAAAACTGAAATTACTCTTCTTTTCTTACTTTTCTTCTTCACTTTACTTTTGAAACGAACTACTCTTTATTACTCTTATCAAAGCTTCAAAACTTAAAAACTGAAATTACTCTTCTTTTCTCACTTTTCTTCTTCACTTTACTTTTAAAACTAACAACTCTTTATTACTCTTATCAAAGCTTCAAAACTTAAAAACTGAAATTACTCTTCTTTTCTCACTTCTCTTCTTCACTTTACTTTTAAAACTAACTACTTACTCTTTTCTTATCAAAACTTCAAAACTTAAAAACTGAATCTACTTTTTTTACTTTTCTTCTTCACTTTACTTTTAAAACTAACTACTCTTTATTACTCTTATCAAAGCTTCAAAACTTAAAAACTGAAATCACTCTTCTTTTCATACTTTTCTTCTTCACTTGCTTTTAAAACTAACTACTCTTTATAACTCTTATTAAGCTTCAAAACCTAAAAACTGAAATTACTCTTCTTTTCTTACTTTTCTTCTTCACTTTACTTTTGAAACGAACTACTCTTTATTACTCTTATCAAAGCTTCAAAACTTAAAAACTGAAATTACTCTTCTTTTCTCACTTTTCTTCTTCACTTTACTTTTGAAACTAACTACTCTTTATTACTCTTATCAAAGCTTTAAAACTTAAAAACTGAAATTACTCTTCTTTTCTTACTTTTCTTCTTCACTTTACTTTTAAAACTAGCTACTCTCTATTACTCTTATCAAAGTTTCAAAACTTAAAAACTGAAATTACTCTTCTTTTCTCACTTTTCTTCTTCACTTTACTTTTAAAACTAACAACTCTTTATTACTCTTATCAAAGCTTCAACACTAAAAATTAAATAACTCTTCTTTTCTTACTTTTCTTCTTCACTTTACTTTTAAAACTAACTACTCTTTATTACTCTTATCAAAGCTTCAACACTTAAAAACTGAAATTACTCTTCTTTTCTCACTTTTCTTCTTCACTTTACTTTTGAAACTAACTACTTATAACTCTAATCTTATCAAAGCTTCAAAACTTAAAAACTGAAATTACTCTTCTTTTCTTACTTTTCTTCTTCACTTTACTTTTGAAACGCACAACTCTTTATTACTCTTATCAAAGCTTCAAAACTTAAAAACTGAAATTACTCTTCTTTTCTTACTTTTCTTCTTTACTTAGCTTTTAAAACTAAACACTCTTTATAACTCTTATTAAGCTTCAAAACCTAAAAACTGAAATTACTCTTCTTTTCTTACTTTTCTTCTTCACTTTACTTTTAAAACTAACTACTTATAACTCTAATCTTATCAAAGCTTCAAAACTTAAAAACTGAAATCACTCTTCTTTTCTCACTTTTCTTCTTCACTTTACTTTTAAAACTAACTACTCTTTATTACTCTTATCAAAGCTTCAAAACTTAAAAACTGAAATTACTCTTCTTTTCTTACTTTTCTTCTTCACTTTACTTTTGAAACGAACTACTCTTTATTACTCTTATCAAAGCTTCAAAACTTAAAAACTGAAATTACTCTTCTTTTCTCACTTTTCTTCTTCACTTTACTTTTGAAACGAACAACTCTTTATTACTCTTATCAAAGCTTCAAAACTTAAAAACTGAAATTACTCTTCTTTTCTCACTTCTCTTCTTCACTTTACTTTTAAAACTAACTACTTACTCTTTTCTTATCAAAACTTCAAAACTTAAAAACTGAATCTACTCTTTTTACTTTTCTTCTTCACTTTACTTTTAAAACTAACAACTCTTTATTACTCTTATCAAAGCTTCAACACTAAAAAACTTAAATTACTCTTCTTTTCTTACTTTTCTTATTCACTTTACTTTTAAAACTAACTACTCTTTATTACTCTTATCAAAGCTTCAACACTTAAAAACTGAAATTACTCTTCTTTTCTCACTTTTCTTCTTCACTTTACTTTTGAAACGAACTACTCTTTATTACTCTTATCAAAGCTTCAAAACTTAAAAACTGAAATTACTCTTCTTTTCTCACTTTTCTTCTTCACTTTACTTTTAAAACTAACAACTCTTTATTACTCTTATCAAAGCTTCAAAACTTAAAAACTGAAATTACTCTTCTTTTCTCACTTTTCTTCTTCACTTTACTTTTAAAACTAACTACTTACTCTTTTCTTATCAAAGCTTCAAAACTTAAAAACTGAAATTACTCTTCTTTTCTTACTTTTCTTCTTCACTCTACTTTTAAAACTAACTACTCTTTATTACTCTTATCAAAGCTTCAAAACTTAAAAACTGAAATTACTCTTCTTTTCTTACTTTTCTTCTTCACTTTACTTTCAAAACTAACTACTCTTTATTACTCTTATCAAAGCTTCAACACTTAAAAACTGAAATTACTCTTCTTTTCTTACTTTTCTTCTTCACTTAGCTTTTAAAACGTAACTACTCTTTATTACTCTTATCAAAGCTTCAAAACTTAAAAACTGAAATACATCTTCTTTTCTTACTTTTCTTCTTCACTTTACTTTTGAAACTAACTACTCTTTATTACTCTTATCAAAGCTTCAACACTTAAAAACTGAAATTACTCTTCTTTTCTCACTTTTCTTCTTCACTTTACTTTTGAAACTAACTACTCTTTATTACTCTTATCAAAGCTTTAAAACTTAAAAACTGAAATTACTCTTCTTTTCTTACTTTTCTTCTTCACTTTACTTTTAAAACTAGCTACTCTTTATTACTCTTATCAAAGTTTCAAAACTTAAAAACTGAAATTACTCTTCTTTTCTCACTTTTCTTCTTCACTTTACTTTTAAAACTAACAACTCTTTATTACTCTTATCAAAGCTTCAACACTAAAAATTAAATAACTCTTCTTTTCTTACTTTTCTTCTTCACTTTACTTTTAAAACTAAACACTCTTTATAACTCTTATTAAGCTTCAAAACCTATTAACTGAAATTACTCTTCTTTTCTTACTTTTCTTCTTCACTTTACTTTTAAAACTAACTACTTATAACTCTAATCTTATCAAAGCTTCAAAACTTAAAAACTGAAATTACTCTTCTTTTCTCACTTTTCTTCTTCACTTTACTTTTGAAACGAACAACTCTTTATTACTCTTATCAAAGCTTCGACACTAAAAATTAAATAACTCTTCTTTTCTCACTTTTCTTCTTCACTTTACTTTTAAAACTAACAACTCTTTATTACTCTTATCAAAGTTTCAAAACTTAAAAACTGAAATTACTCTTCTTTTCTCACTTTTCTTCTTCACTTTACTTTTAAAACTAACAACTCTTTATTACTCTTATCAAAGCTTCAACACTAAAAATTAAATAACTCTTCTTTTCTTACTTTTCTTCTTCACTTTACTTTTAAAACTAAACACTCTTTATAACTCTTATTAAGCTTCAAAACCTATTAACTGAAATTACTCTTCTTTTCTTACTTTTCTTCTTCACTTTACTTTTAAAACTAACTACTTATAACTCTAATCTTATCAAAGCTTCAAAACTTAAAAACTGAAATCACTCTTCTTTTCATACTTTTCTTCTTCACTTGCTTTTAAAACTAACTACTCTTTATTACTCTTATCAAAGCTTCAAAACTTAAAAACTGAAATTACTCTTCTTTTCTTACTTTTCTTCTTCACTTTACTTTTGAAACGAAATACTCTTTATTACTCTTATCAAAACTTCAAAACTTAAAAACTGAAATTACTCTTCTTTTCTCACTTTTCTTCTTCACTTTACTTTTAAAACTAACAACTCTTTATTACTCTTATCAAAGCTTCAAAACTTAAAAACTGAAATTACTCTTCTTTTCTCACTTCTCTTCTTCACTTTACTTTTAAAACTAACTACTTACTCTTTTCTTATCAAAACTTCAAAACTTAAAAACTGAATCTACTCTTTTTACTTTTCTTCTTCACTTTACTTTTAAAACTAACTACTCTTTATTACTCTTATCAAAGCTTCAAAACTTAAAAACTGAAATCACTCTTCTTTTCATACTTTTCTTCTTCACTTGCTTTTAAAACTAACTACTCTTTATAACTCTTATTAAGCTTCAAAACCTAAAAACTGAAATTACTCTTCTTTTCTTACTTTTCTTCTTCACTTTACTTTTGAAACGAACTACTCTTTATTACTCTTATCAAAGCTTCAAAACTTAAAAACTGAAATTACTCTTCTTTTCTCACTTTTCTTCTTCACTTTACTTTTGAAACGAACTACTCTTTATTACTCTTATCAAAGCTTCAAAACTTAAAAACTGAAATTACTCTTCTTTTCTCACTTTTCTTCTTCACTTTACTTTTAAAACTAACAACTCTTTATTACTCTTATCAAAGCTTCAAAACTTAAAAACTGAAATTACTCTTCTTTTCTCACTTCTCTTCTTCACTTTACTTTTAAAACTAACTACTTACTCTTTTCTTATCAAAACTTCAAAACTTAAAAACTGAATCTACTCTTTTTACTTTTCTTCTTCACTTTACTTTTAAAACTAACTACTCTTTATTACTCTTATCAAAGCTTCAAAACTTAAAAACTGAAATCACTCTTCTTTTCATACTTTTCTTCTTCACTTGCTTTTAAAACTAACTACTCTTTATTATCTTATCAAAGCTTCAAAACTTAAAAACTGAAATTACTCTTCTTTTCTTACTTTTCTTCTTCACTTTACTTTTGAAACGAACTACTCTTTATTACTCTTATCAAAGCTTCAAAACTTAAAAACTGAAATTACTCTTCTTTTCTCACTTTTCTTCTTCACTTTACTTTTAAAACTAGCTACTCTTTATTACTCTTATCAAAGTTTCAAAACTTAAAAACTGAAATTACTCTTCTTTTCTCACTTTTCTTCTTCACTTTACTTTTAAAACTAACAACTCTTTATTACTCTTATCAAAGCTTCAACACTAAAAATTAAATAACTCTTCTTTTCTTACTTTTCTTCTTCACTTTACTTTTAAAACTAAACACTCTTTATAACTCTTATTAAGCTTCAAAACCTATTAACTGAAATTACTCTTCTTTTCTTACTTTTCTTCTTCACTTTACTTTTAAAACTAACTACTTATAACTCTAATCTTATCAAAGCTTCAAAACTTAAAAACTGAAATTACTCTTCTTTTCTCACTTTTCTTCTTCACTTTACTTTTGAAACGAACAACTCTTTATTACTCTTATCAAAGCTTCGACACTAAAAATTAAATAACTCTTCTTTTCTCACTTTTCTTCTTCACTTTACTTTTAAAACTAACAACTCTTTATTACTCTTATCAAAGTTTCAAAACTTAAAAACTGAAATTACTCTTCTTTTCTCACTTTTCTTCTTCACTTTACTTTTAAAACTAACAACTCTTTATTACTCTTATCAAAGCTTCAACACTAAAAATTAAATAACTCTTCTTTTCTTACTTTTCTTCTTCACTTTACTTTTAAAACTAAACACTCTTTATAACTCTTATTAAGCTTCAAAACCTATTAACTGAAATTACTCTTCTTTTCTTACTTTTCTTCTTCACTTTACTTTTAAAACTAACTACTTATAACTCTAATCTTATCAAAGCTTCAAAACTTAAAAACTGAAATCACTCTTCTTTTCATACTTTTCTTCTTCACTTGCTTTTAAAACTAACTACTCTTTATTACTCTTATCAAAGCTTCAAAACTTAAAAACTGAAATTACTCTTCTTTTCTTACTTTTCTTCTTCACTTTACTTTTGAAACGAAATACTCTTTATTACTCTTATCAAAACTTCAAAACTTAAAAACTGAAATTACTCTTCTTTTCTCACTTTTCTTCTTCACTTTACTTTTAAAACTAACAACTCTTTATTACTCTTATCAAAGCTTCAAAACTTAAAAACTGAAATTACTCTTCTTTTCTCACTTCTCTTCTTCACTTTACTTTTAAAACTAACTACTTACTCTTTTCTTATCAAAACTTCAAAACTTAAAAACTGAATCTACTCTTTTTACTTTTCTTCTTCACTTTACTTTTAAAACTAACTACTCTTTATTACTCTTATCAAAGCTTCAAAACTTAAAAACTGAAATCACTCTTCTTTTCATACTTTTCTTCTTCACTTGCTTTTAAAACTAACTACTCTTTATAACTCTTATTAAGCTTCAAAACCTAAAAACTGAAATTACTCTTCTTTTCTTACTTTTCTTCTTCACTTTACTTTTGAAACGAACTACTCTTTATTACTCTTATCAAAGCTTCAAAACTTAAAAACTGAAATTACTCTTCTTTTCTCACTTTTCTTCTTCACTTTACTTTTGAAACGAACTACTCTTTATTACTCTTATCAAAGCTTCAAAACTTAAAAACTGAAATTACTCTTCTTTTCTCACTTTTCTTCTTCACTTTACTTTTAAAACTAACAACTCTTTATTACTCTTATCAAAGCTTCAAAACTTAAAAACTGAAATTACTCTTCTTTTCTCACTTCTCTTCTTCACTTTACTTTTAAAACTAACTACTTACTCTTTTCTTATCAAAACTTCAAAACTTAAAAACTGAATCTACTCTTTTTACTTTTCTTCTTCACTTTACTTTTAAAACTAACTACTCTTTATTACTCTTATCAAAGCTTCAAAACTTAAAAACTGAAATCACTCTTCTTTTCATACTTTTCTTCTTCACTTGCTTTTAAAACTAACTACTCTTTATTATCTTATCAAAGCTTCAAAACTTAAAAACTGAAATTACTCTTCTTTTCTTACTTTTCTTCTTCACTTTACTTTTAAAACGAACTACTTACTCTTTTCTTATCAAAGCTTCAAAACTTAAAAACTGAAATTACTCTTCTTTTCTCACTTTTCTTCTTCACTTTACTTTTAAAACTAACAACTCTTTATTACTCTTATCAAAGCTTCAAAACTTAAAAACTGAAATTACTCTTCTTTTCTTACTTTTCTTCTTCACTTTACTTTCAAAACTAACTACTCTTTATTACTCTTATCAAAGCTTCAAAACTTAAAAACTGAAATTACTCTTCTTTTCTTACTTTTCTTCTTCACTTAGCTTTTAAAACGTAACTACTCTTTATTACTCTTATCAAAGCTTCAAAACTTAAAAACTGAAATTACTCTTCTTTTCTTACTTTTCTTCTTCACTTTACTTTTGAAACTAACTACTCTTTATTACTCTTATCAAAGCTTCAACACTTAAAAACTGAAATTACTCTTCTTTTATTACTTTTCTTCTTCACTTTACTTTTGAAACTAAACACTTATAACTCTCATCTTATCAAAGCTTCAACACTTAAAAACTGAAATTACTCTTCTTTTCTTACTTTTCTTCTTCACTTTACTTTTAAAACTAGCTACTCTCTATTACTCTTATCAAAGTTTCAAAACTTAAAAACTGAAATTACTCTTCTTTTCTCACTTTTCTTCTTCACTTTACTTTTAAAACTAACAACTCTTTATTACTCTTATCAAAGCTTCAACACTAAAAATTAAATAACTCTTCTTTTCTTACTTTTCTTCTTCACTTTACTTTTAAAACTAAACACTCTTTATAACTCTTATTAAGCTTCAAAACTTAAAAACTGAAATTACTCTTCTTTTCTTACTTTTCTTCTTCACTTTACTTTTAAAACTAACTACTTATAACTCTAATCTTATCAAAGCTTCAACACTTAAAAACTGAAATTACTCTTCTTTTCTTACTTTTCTTCTTCACTTTACTTTTGAAACGAACAACTCTTTATTACTCTTATCAAAGCTTCAAAACTTAAAAACTGAAATTACTCTTCTTTTCTCACTTTTCTTCTTCACTTTACTTTTAAAACTAACAACTCTTTATTACTCTTATCAAAGCTTCAAAACTTAAAAACTGAAATTACTCTTCTTTTCTCACTTCTCTTCTTCACTTTACTTTTAAAACTAACTACTTACTCTTTTCTTATCAAAACTTCAAAACTTAAAAACTGAATCTACTCTTTTTACTTTTCTTCTTCACTTTACTTTTAAAACTAACTACTCTTTATTACTCTTATCAAAGCTTCAAAACTTAAAAACTGAAATCACTCTTCTTTTCATACTTTTCTTCTTCACTTGCTTTTAAAACTAACTACTCTTTATAACTCTTATTAAGCTTCAAAACCTAAAAACTGAAATTACTCTTCTTTTCTTACTTTTCTTCTTCACTTTACTTTTGAAACGAACTACTCTTTATTACTCTTATCAAAGCTTCAAAACTTAAAAACTGAAATTACTCTTCTTTTCTCACTTTTCTTCTTCACTTTACTTTTAAAACTAACAACTCTTTATTACTCTTATCAAAGCTTCAAAACTTAAAAACTGAAATTACTCTTCTTTTCTCACTTCTCTTCTTCACTTTACTTTTAAAACTAACTACTTACTCTTTTCTTATCAAAACTTCAAAACTTAAAAACTGAATCTACTTTTTTTACTTTTCTTCTTCACTTTACTTTTAAAACTAACTACTCTTTATTACTCTTATCAAAGCTTCAAAACTTAAAAACTGAAATCACTCTTCTTTTCATACTTTTCTTCTTCACTTGCTTTTAAAACTAACTACTCTTTATAACTCTTATTAAGCTTCAAAACCTAAAAACTGAAATTACTCTTCTTTTCTTACTTTTCTTCTTCACTTTACTTTTGAAACGAACTACTCTTTATTACTCTTATCAAAGCTTCAAAACTTAAAAACTGAAATTACTCTTCTTTTCTCACTTTTCTTCTTCACTTTACTTTTGAAACTAACTACTCTTTATTACTCTTATCAAAGCTTTAAAACTTAAAAACTGAAATTACTCTTCTTTTCTTACTTTTCTTCTTCACTTTACTTTTAAAACTAGCTACTCTCTATTACTCTTATCAAAGTTTCAAAACTTAAAAACTGAAATTACTCTTCTTTTCTCACTTTTCTTCTTCACTTTACTTTTAAAACTAACAACTCTTTATTACACTTATCAAAGCTTCAACACTAAAAATTAAATAACTCTTCTTTTCTTACTTTTCTTCTTCACTTTACTTTTAAAACTAAACACTCTTTATAACTCTTATTAAGCTTCAAAACTTAAAAACTGAAATTACTCTTCTTTTCTCACTTTTCTTCTTCACTTTACTTTTAAAACTAACAACTCTTTATTACTCTTATCAAAGCTTCAAAACTTAAAAACTGAAATTACTCTTCTTTTCTCACTTTTCTTCTTCACTTTACTTTTGAAACGAACAACTCTTTATTACTCTTATCAAAGCTTCAAAACTTAAAAACTGAAATTACTCTTCTTTTCTTACTTTTCTTCTTTACTTAGCTTTTAAAACTAAACACTCTTTATAACTCTTATTAAGCTTCAAAACCTAAAAACTGAAATTACTCTTCTTTTCTTACTTTTCTTCTTCACTTTACTTTTGAAACTAACTACTTATAACTCTAATCTTATCAAAGCTTCAAAACTTAAAAACTGAAATCACTCTTCTTTTCTCACTTTTCTTCTTCACTTTACTTTTAAAACTAACTACTCTTTATTACTCTTATCAAAGCTTCAAAACTTAAAAACTGAAATTACTCTTCTTTTCTTACTTTTCTTCTTCACTTTACTTTTGAAACGAACTACTCTTTATTACTCTTATCAAAGCTTCAAAACTTAAAAACTGAAATTACTCTTCTTTTCTCACTTTTCTTCTTCACTTTACTTTTAAAACTAACAACTCTTTATTACTCTTATCAAAGCTTCAAAACTTAAAAACTGAAATTACTCTTCTTTTCTCACTTCTCTTCTTCACTTTACTTTTAAAACTAACTACTTACTCTTTTCTTATCAAAACTTCAACACTTAAAAACTGAATCTTCTTTTCTTACTTTTCTTCTTCACTTTACTTTTAAAACTAACTACTCTTTATTACTCTTATCAAAGCTTCAAAACTTAAAAACTGAAATTACTCTTCTTTTCTCACTTTTCTTCTTCACTTTACTTTTAAAACTAACAACTCTTTATTACTCTTATCAAAGCTTTAACACTTAAAAAATGAAATCACTCTTCTTTTCTTACTTTTCTTCTTCACTTTACTTTTAAAACTAACAACTCTTTATTACTCTTATCAAAGCTTCAACACTAAAAAACTTAAATTACTCTTCTTTTCTTACTTTTCTTATTCACTTTACTTTTAAAACTAACTACTTACTCTTTTCTTATCAAAGCTTAACACTTAAAACTTTAATTACTCTTCTTTTCTTACTTTTCTTCTTCACTTTACTATTAAAACTAACTACTTACTCTCTTCTTATCAAAGCTTCAACACTTAAAAACTAAAATTACTCTTCTTTTCTTACTTTTCTTCTTCACTTTACTTTTAAAACTAACTACTCTTTATTACTCTTATCAAAGCTTCAAAACTTAAAAAATTAAATTACTCTTCTTTTCTCACTTTTCTTCTTCACTTTACTTTTAAAACTAACAACTCTTTATTACTCTTATCAAAGCTTCAAAACTTAAAAACTGAAATTACTCTTCTTTTCTTACTTTTCTTCTTCACTTAGCTTTTAAAACGTAACTACTCTTTATTAATCTTATCAAAGCTTCAAAACTTAAAAACTGAAATTACTCTTCTTTTCTTACTTTTCTTCTTCACTTAGCTTTTAAAACGTAACTACTCTTTATTACTCTTATCAAAGCTTCAACACTTAAAAACTGAAATTACTCTTCTTTTCTCACTTTTCTTCTTCACTTTACTTTTGAAACGAACTACTCTTTATTACTCTTATCAAAGCTTCAAAACTTAAAAACTGAAATTACTCTTCTTTTCTCACTTTTCTTCTTCACTTTACTTTTAAAACTAACTACTTACTCTTTTCTTATCAAAGCTTCAAAACTTAAAAACTGAAATTACTCTTCTTTTCTCACTTTTCTTCTTCACTTTACTTTTAAAACTAACTACTTACTCTTTTCTTATCAAAGCTTCAAAACTTAAAAACTGAAATTACTCTTCTTTTCTTACTTTTCTTCTTCACTTTACTTTTAAAACTAACTACTCTTTATTACTCTTATCAAAGCTTCAAAACTTAAAAACTGAAATTACTCTTCTTTTCTTACTTTTCTTCTTCACTTTACTTTCAAAACTAACTACTCTTTATTACTCTTATCAAAGCTTCAAAACTTAAAAACTGAAATTACTCTTCTTTTCTTACTTTTCTTCTTCACTTAGCTTTTAAAACGTAACTACTCTTTATTACTCTTATCAAAGCTTCAAAACTTAAAAACTGAAATTACTCTTCTTTGCTTACTTTTCTTCTTCACTTTACTTTTGAAACTAACTACTCTTTATTACTCTTATCAAAGCTTCAACACTTAAAAACTGAATCTACTCTTTTTACTTTTCTTCTTCACTTTACTTTCAAAACTAACTACTCTTTATTACTCTTATCAAAGCTTCAACACTAAAAATTAAATAACTCTTCTTTTCTTACTTTTCTTCTTCACTTTACTTTTAAAACTAACTACTCTTTATTACTCTTATCAAAGCTTCAAAACTTAAAAACTGAAATTACTCTTCTTTTCTTACTTTTCTTCTTCACTTTACTTTCAAAACTAACTACTCTTTATTACTCTTATCAAAGCTTCAAAACTTAAAAACTGAAATTACTCTTCTTTTCTTACTTTTCTTCTTCACTTAGCTTTTAAAACGTAACTACTCTTTATTACTCTTATCAAAGCTTCAAAACTTAAAAACTGAAATTACTCTTCTTTGCTTACTTTTCTTCTTCACTTTACTTTTGAAACTAACTACTCTTTATTACTCTTATCAAAGCTTCAACACTTAAAAACTGAATCTACTCTTTTTACTTTTCTTCTTCACTTTACTTTTGAAACGAACAACTCTTTATTACTCTTATCAAAGCTTCAACACTAAAAATTAAATAACTCTTCTTTTCTTACTTTTCTTCTTCACTTTACTTTTAAAACTAACTACTCTTTATTACTCTTATCAAAGCTTCAACACTTAAAAACTGAAATTACTCTTCTTTTCTCACTTTTCTTCTTCACTTTACTTTTGAAACTAACTACTTATAACTCTAATCTTATCAAAGCTTCAAAACTTAAAAACTGAAATTACTCTTCTTTTCTTACTTTTCTTCTTCACTTAGCTTTTAAAACTAAACACTCTTTATAACTCTTATTAAGCTTCAAAACCTAAAAACTGAAATTACTCTTCTTTTCTTACTTTTCTTCTTCACTTTACTTTTGAAACTAACTACTTATAACTCTAATCTTATCAAAGCTTCAACACTTAAAAACTGAAATCACTCTTCTTTTCATACTTTTCTTCTTCACTTTACTTTTAAAACTAACTTCTCTTTATTACTCTTATCAAAGCTTCAACACTTAAAAACTGAAAATACTCTTCTTTTCTTAACTTTTCTTCTTCACTTTACTTTTAAAACTAACTACTCTTTATTACTCTTATCAAAGCTTCAACACTTAAAAACTGAAATTACTCTTCTTTTCTCACTTTTCTTCTTCACTTTACTTTTAAAACTAACAACTCTTTATTACTCTTATCAAAGCTTCAACACTAAAAAACTTAAATTACTCTTCTTTTCTTACTTTTCTTATTCACTTTACTTTTAAAACTAACTACTCTTTATTACTCTTATCAAAGCTTTAACACTTAAAAAATGAAATCACTCTTCTTTTCTTACTTTTCTTCTTCACTTTACTTTTAAAACTAACAACTCTTTATTACTCTTATCAAAGCTTCAACACTAAAAAACTTAAATTACTCTTCTTTTCTTACTTTTCTTATTCACTTTACTTTTAAAACTAACTACTTACTCTTTTCTTATCAAAGCTTAACACTTAAAACTTTAATTACTCTTCTTTTCTTACTTTTCTTCTTCACTTTACTAGTAAAACTAACTACTTACTCTCTTCTTATCAAAGCTTCAACACTTAAAAACTAAAATTACTCTTCTTTTCTTACTTTTCTTCTTCACTTTACTTTTAAAACTAACTACTCTTTATTACTCTTATCAAAGCTTCAAAACTTAAAAAATTAAATTACTCTTCTTTTCTCACTTTTCTTCTTCACTTTACTTTTAAAACTAACAACTCTTTATTACTCTTATCAAAGCTTCAAAACTTAAAAACTGAAATTACTCTTCTTTTCTTACTTTTCTTCTTCACTTAGCTTTTAAAACGTAACTACTCTTTATTAATCTTATCAAAGCTTCAAAACTTAAAAACTGAAATTACTCTTCTTTTCTTACTTTTCTTCTTCACTTAGCTTTTAAAACGTAACTACTCTTTATTACTCTTATCAAAGCTTCAACACTTAAAAACTGAAATTACTCTTCTTTTCTCACTTTTCTTCTTCACTTTACTTTTGAAACGAACTACTCTTTATTACTCTTATCAAAGCTTCAAAACTTAAAAACTGAAATTACTCTTCTTTTCTCACTTTTCTTCTTCACTTTACTTTTAAAACTAACAACTCTTTATTACTCTTATCAAAGCTTCAAAACTTAAAAACTTAAATTACTCTTCTTTTCTCACTTTTCTTCTTCACTTTACTTTTAAAACTAACTACTTACTCTTTTCTTATCAAAGCTTCAAAACTTAAAAACTGAAATTACTCTTCTTTTCTCACTTTTCTTCTTCACTTTACTTTTAAAACTAACAACTCTTTATTACTCTTATCAAAGCTTCAAAACTTAAAAACTGAAATTACTCTTCTTTTCTCACTTCTCTTCTTCACTTTACTTTTAAAACTAACTACTTACTCTTTTCTTATCAAAACTTCAAAACTTAAAAACTGAATCTACTCTTTTTACTTTTCTTCTTCACTTTACTTTTAAAACTAACTACTCTTTATTACTCTTATCAAAGCTTCAAAACTTAAAAACTGAAATCACTCTTCTTTTCATACTTTTCTTCTTCACTTGCTTTTAAAACTAACTACTCTTTATAACTCTTATTAAGCTTCAAAACCTAAAAACTGAAATTACTCTTCTTTTCTTACTTTTCTTCTTCACTTTACTTTTGAAACGAACTACTCTTTATTACTCTTATCAAAGCTTCAAAACTTAAAAACTGAAATTACTCTTCTTTTCTCACTTTTCTTCTTCACTTTACTTTTAAAACTAAACACTCTTTATAACTCTTATTAAGCTTCAAAACCTATTAACTGAAATTACTCTTCTTTTCTTACTTTTCTTCTTCACTTTACTTTTAAAACTACTACTTATAACTCTAATCTTATCAAAGCTTCAAAACTTAAAAACTGAAATTACTCTTCTTTTCTCACTTTTCTTCTTCACTTTACTTTTGAAACGAACAACTCTTTATTACTCTTATCAAAGCTTCAACACTAAAAATTAAATAACTCTTCTTTTCTTACTTTTCTTCTTCACTTTACTTTTAAAACTAAACACTCTTTATAACTCTTATTAAGCTTCAAAACCTATTAACTGAAATTACTCTTCTTTTCTTACTTTTCTTCTTCACTTTACTTTTAAAACTAACTACTTATAACTCTAATCTTATCAAAGCTTCAAAACTTAAAAACTGAAATTACTCTTCTTTTCTCACTTTTCTTCTTCACTTTACTTTTGAAACGAACAACTCTTTATTACTCTTATCAAAGCTTCAAAACTTAAAAACTGAAATTACTCTTCTTTTCTTACTTTTCTTCTTCACTTTACTTTTGAAACGAACTACTCTTTATTACTCTTATCAAAGCTTCAAAACTTAAAAACTGAAATTACTCTTCTTTTCTCACTTTTCTTCTTCACTTTACTTTTAAAACTAACAACTCTTTATTACTCTTATCAAAGCTTCAAAACTTAAAAACTGAAATTACTCTTCTTTTCTCACTTCTCTTCTTCACTTTACTTTTAAAACTAACCACTTACTCTTTTCTTATCAAAACTTCAACACTTAAAAACTGAATCTACTCTTTTTACTTTTCTTCTTCACTTTACTTTTAAAACTAACTACTCTTTATTAATCTTATCAAAGCTTCAAAACTTAAAAACTGAAATCACTCTTCTTTTCATACTTTTCTTCTTCACTTGCTTTTAAAACTAACTACTCTTTATTACTCTTATCAAAGCTTCAAAACCTAAAAACTGAAATTACTCTTCTTTTCTTACTTTTCTTCTTCACTTTACTTTTGAAACTAACCACTTATAACTCTAATCTTATCAAAGCTTCAACACTTAAAAACTGAATCTACTCTTTTTACTTTTCTTCTTCACTTTACTTTCAAAACTAACTACTCTTTATTACTCTTATCAAAGCTTCAACACTTAAAAACTGAAATTACTCTTCTTTTCTTACTTTTCTTCTTCACTTTACTTTTAAAACTAGCTACTCTCTATTACTCTTATCAAAGTTTCAAAACTTAAAAACTGAAATCACTCTTCTTTTCATACTTTTCTTCTTCACTTGCTTTTAAAACTAACTACTCTTTATTACTCTTATCAAAGCTTCAAAACCTAAAAACTGAAATTACTCTTCTTTTCTTACTTTTCTTCTTCACTTTACTTTTGAAACTAACCACTTATAACTCTAATCTTATCAAAGCTTCAACACTTAAAAACTGAATCTACTCTTTTTACTTTTCTTCTTCACTTTACTTTCAAAACTAACTACTCTTTATTACTCTTATCAAAGCTTTAAAACTTAAAAACTGAAATTACTCTTCTTTTCTTACTTTTCTTCTTCACTTTACTTTTAAAACTAGCTACTCTCTATTACTCTTATCAAAGTTTCAAAACTTAAAAACTGAAATTACTCTTCTTTTCTCACTTTTCTTCTTCACTTTACTTTTAAAACTAACAACTCTTTATTACACTTATCAAAGCTTCAACACTAAAAATTAAATAACTCTTCTTTTCTTACTTTTCTTCTTCACTTTACTTTTAAAACTAAACACTCTTTATAACTCTTATTAAGCTTCAAAACTTAAAAACTGAAATTACTCTTCTTTTCTCACTTTTCTTCTTCACTTTACTTTTAAAACTAACAACTCTTTATTACTCTTATCAAAGCTTCAAAACTTAAAAACTGAAATTACTCTTCTTTTCTCACTTTTCTTCTTCACTTTACTTTTGAAACGAACAACTCTTTATTACTCTTATCAAAGCTTCAAAACTTAAAAACTGAAATTACTCTTCTTTTCTTACTTTTCTTCTTTACTTAGCTTTTAAAACTAAACACTCTTTATAACTCTTATTAAGCTTCAAAACCTAAAAACTGAAATTACTCTTCTTTTCTTACTTTTCTTCTTCACTTTACTTTTGAAACTAACTACTTATAACTCTAATCTTATCAAAGCTTCAAAACTTAAAAACTGAAATCACTCTTCTTTTCTCACTTTTCTTCTTCACTTTACTTTTAAAACTAACTACTCTTTATTACTCTTATCAAAGCTTCAAAACTTAAAAACTGAAATTACTCTTCTTTTCTTACTTTTCTTCTTCACTTTACTTTTGAAACGAACTACTCTTTATTACTCTTATCAAAGCTTCAAAACTTAAAAACTGAAATTACTCTTCTTTTCTCACTTTTCTTCTTCACTTTACTTTTAAAACTAACAACTCTTTATTACTCTTATCAAAGCTTCAAAACTTAAAAACTGAAATTACTCTTCTTTTCTCACTTCTCTTCTTCACTTTACTTTTAAAACTAACTACTTACTCTTTTCTTATCAAAACTTCAACACTTAAAAACTGAATCTTCTTTTCTTACTTTTCTTCTTCACTTTACTTTTAAAACTAACTACTCTTTATTACTCTTATCAAAGCTTCAAAACTTAAAAACTGAAATTACTCTTCTTTTCTCACTTTTCTTCTTCACTTTACTTTTAAAACTAACAACTCTTTATTACTCTTATCAAAGCTTTAACACTTAAAAAATGAAATCACTCTTCTTTTCTTACTTTTCTTCTTCACTTTACTTTTAAAACTAACAACTCTTTATTACTCTTATCAAAGCTTCAACACTAAAAAACTTAAATTACTCTTCTTTTCTTACTTTTCTTATTCACTTTACTTTTAAAACTAACTACTTACTCTTTTCTTATCAAAGCTTAACACTTAAAACTTTAATTACTCTTCTTTTCTTACTTTTCTTCTTCACTTTACTATTAAAACTAACTACTTACTCTCTTCTTATCAAAGCTTCAACACTTAAAAACTAAAATTACTCTTCTTTTCTTACTTTTCTTCTTCACTTTACTTTTAAAACTAACTACTCTTTATTACTCTTATCAAAGCTTCAAAACTTAAAAAATTAAATTACTCTTCTTTTCTCACTTTTCTTCTTCACTTTACTTTTAAAACTAACAACTCTTTATTACTCTTATCAAAGCTTCAAAACTTAAAAACTGAAATTACTCTTCTTTTCTTACTTTTCTTCTTCACTTAGCTTTTAAAACGTAACTACTCTTTATTAATCTTATCAAAGCTTCAAAACTTAAAAACTGAAATTACTCTTCTTTTCTTACTTTTCTTCTTCACTTAGCTTTTAAAACGTAACTACTCTTTATTACTCTTATCAAAGCTTCAACACTTAAAAACTGAAATTACTCTTCTTTTCTCACTTTTCTTCTTCACTTTACTTTTGAAACGAACTACTCTTTATTACTCTTATCAAAGCTTCAAAACTTAAAAACTGAAATTACTCTTCTTTTCTCACTTTTCTTCTTCACTTTACTTTTAAAACTAACTACTTACTCTTTTCTTATCAAAGCTTCAAAACTTAAAAACTGAAATTACTCTTCTTTTCTCACTTTTCTTCTTCACTTTACTTTTAAAACTAACTACTTACTCTTTTCTTATCAAAGCTTCAAAACTTAAAAACTGAAATTACTCTTCTTTTCTTACTTTTCTTCTTCACTTTACTTTTAAAACTAACTACTCTTTATTACTCTTATCAAAGCTTCAAAACTTAAAAACTGAAATTACTCTTCTTTTCTTACTTTTCTTCTTCACTTTACTTTCAAAACTAACTACTCTTTATTACTCTTATCAAAGCTTCAAAACTTAAAAACTGAAATTACTCTTCTTTTCTTACTTTTCTTCTTCACTTAGCTTTTAAAACGTAACTACTCTTTATTACTCTTATCAAAGCTTCAAAACTTAAAAACTGAAATTACTCTTCTTTGCTTACTTTTCTTCTTCACTTTACTTTTGAAACTAACTACTCTTTATTACTCTTATCAAAGCTTCAACACTTAAAAACTGAATCTACTCTTTTTACTTTTCTTCTTCACTTTACTTTCAAAACTAACTACTCTTTATTACTCTTATCAAAGCTTCAACACTAAAAATTAAATAACTCTTCTTTTCTTACTTTTCTTCTTCACTTTACTTTTAAAACTAACTACTCTTTATTACTCTTATCAAAGCTTCAAAACTTAAAAACTGAAATTACTCTTCTTTTCTTACTTTTCTTCTTCACTTTACTTTCAAAACTAACTACTCTTTATTACTCTTATCAAAGCTTCAAAACTTAAAAACTGAAATTACTCTTCTTTTCTTACTTTTCTTCTTCACTTAGCTTTTAAAACGTAACTACTCTTTATTACTCTTATCAAAGCTTCAAAACTTAAAAACTGAAATTACTCTTCTTTGCTTACTTTTCTTCTTCACTTTACTTTTGAAACTAACTACTCTTTATTACTCTTATCAAAGCTTCAACACTTAAAAACTGAATCTACTCTTTTTACTTTTCTTCTTCACTTTACTTTTGAAACGAACAACTCTTTATTACTCTTATCAAAGCTTCAACACTAAAAATTAAATAACTCTTCTTTTCTTACTTTTCTTCTTCACTTTACTTTTAAAACTAACTACTCTTTATTACTCTTATCAAAGCTTCAACACTTAAAAACTGAAATTACTCTTCTTTTCTCACTTTTCTTCTTCACTTTACTTTTGAAACTAACTACTTATAACTCTAATCTTATCAAAGCTTCAAAACTTAAAAACTGAAATTACTCTTCTTTTCTTACTTTTCTTCTTCACTTAGCTTTTAAAACTAAACACTCTTTATAACTCTTATTAAGCTTCAAAACCTAAAAACTGAAATTACTCTTCTTTTCTTACTTTTCTTCTTCACTTTACTTTTGAAACTAACTACTTATAACTCTAATCTTATCAAAGCTTCAACACTTAAAAACTGAAATCACTCTTCTTTTCATACTTTTCTTCTTCACTTTACTTTTAAAACTAACTTCTCTTTATTACTCTTATCAAAGCTTCAACACTTAAAAACTGAAAATACTCTTCTTTTCTTAACTTTTCTTCTTCACTTTACTTTTAAAACTAACTACTCTTTATTACTCTTATCAAAGCTTCAACACTTAAAAACTGAAATTACTCTTCTTTTCTCACTTTTCTTCTTCACTTTACTTTTAAAACTAACAACTCTTTATTACTCTTATCAAAGCTTCAACACTAAAAAACTTAAATTACTCTTCTTTTCTTACTTTTCTTATTCACTTTACTTTTAAAACTAACTACTCTTTATTACTCTTATCAAAGCTTTAACACTTAAAAAATGAAATCACTCTTCTTTTCTTACTTTTCTTCTTCACTTTACTTTTAAAACTAACAACTCTTTATTACTCTTATCAAAGCTTCAACACTAAAAAACTTAAATTACTCTTCTTTTCTTACTTTTCTTATTCACTTTACTTTTAAAACTAACTACTTACTCTTTTCTTATCAAAGCTTAACACTTAAAACTTTAATTACTCTTCTTTTCTTACTTTTCTTCTTCACTTTACTAGTAAAACTAACTACTTACTCTCTTCTTATCAAAGCTTCAACACTTAAAAACTAAAATTACTCTTCTTTTCTTACTTTTCTTCTTCACTTTACTTTTAAAACTAACTACTCTTTATTACTCTTATCAAAGCTTCAAAACTTAAAAAATTAAATTACTCTTCTTTTCTCACTTTTCTTCTTCACTTTACTTTTAAAACTAACAACTCTTTATTACTCTTATCAAAGCTTCAAAACTTAAAAACTGAAATTACTCTTCTTTTCTTACTTTTCTTCTTCACTTAGCTTTTAAAACGTAACTACTCTTTATTAATCTTATCAAAGCTTCAAAACTTAAAAACTGAAATTACTCTTCTTTTCTTACTTTTCTTCTTCACTTAGCTTTTAAAACGTAACTACTCTTTATTACTCTTATCAAAGCTTCAACACTTAAAAACTGAAATTACTCTTCTTTTCTCACTTTTCTTCTTCACTTTACTTTTGAAACGAACTACTCTTTATTACTCTTATCAAAGCTTCAAAACTTAAAAACTGAAATTACTCTTCTTTTCTCACTTTTCTTCTTCACTTTACTTTTAAAACTAACAACTCTTTATTACTCTTATCAAAGCTTCAAAACTTAAAAACTTAAATTACTCTTCTTTTCTCACTTTTCTTCTTCACTTTACTTTTAAAACTAACTACTTACTCTTTTCTTATCAAAGCTTCAAAACTTAAAAACTGAAATTACTCTTCTTTTCTCACTTTTCTTCTTCACTTTACTTTTAAAACTAACAACTCTTTATTACTCTTATCAAAGCTTCAAAACTTAAAAACTGAAATTACTCTTCTTTTCTCACTTCTCTTCTTCACTTTACTTTTAAAACTAACTACTTACTCTTTTCTTATCAAAACTTCAAAACTTAAAAACTGAATCTACTCTTTTTACTTTTCTTCTTCACTTTACTTTTAAAACTAACTACTCTTTATTACTCTTATCAAAGCTTCAAAACTTAAAAACTGAAATCACTCTTCTTTTCATACTTTTCTTCTTCACTTGCTTTTAAAACTAACTACTCTTTATAACTCTTATTAAGCTTCAAAACCTAAAAACTGAAATTACTCTTCTTTTCTTACTTTTCTTCTTCACTTTACTTTTGAAACGAACTACTCTTTATTACTCTTATCAAAGCTTCAAAACTTAAAAACTGAAATTACTCTTCTTTTCTCACTTTTCTTCTTCACTTTACTTTTAAAACTAAACACTCTTTATAACTCTTATTAAGCTTCAAAACCTATTAACTGAAATTACTCTTCTTTTCTTACTTTTCTTCTTCACTTTACTTTTAAAACTACTACTTATAACTCTAATCTTATCAAAGCTTCAAAACTTAAAAACTGAAATTACTCTTCTTTTCTCACTTTTCTTCTTCACTTTACTTTTGAAACGAACAACTCTTTATTACTCTTATCAAAGCTTCAACACTAAAAATTAAATAACTCTTCTTTTCTTACTTTTCTTCTTCACTTTACTTTTAAAACTAAACACTCTTTATAACTCTTATTAAGCTTCAAAACCTATTAACTGAAATTACTCTTCTTTTCTTACTTTTCTTCTTCACTTTACTTTTAAAACTAACTACTTATAACTCTAATCTTATCAAAGCTTCAAAACTTAAAAACTGAAATTACTCTTCTTTTCTCACTTTTCTTCTTCACTTTACTTTTGAAACGAACAACTCTTTATTACTCTTATCAAAGCTTCAAAACTTAAAAACTGAAATTACTCTTCTTTTCTTACTTTTCTTCTTCACTTTACTTTTGAAACGAACTACTCTTTATTACTCTTATCAAAGCTTCAAAACTTAAAAACTGAAATTACTCTTCTTTTCTCACTTTTCTTCTTCACTTTACTTTTAAAACTAACAACTCTTTATTACTCTTATCAAAGCTTCAAAACTTAAAAACTGAAATTACTCTTCTTTTCTCACTTCTCTTCTTCACTTTACTTTTAAAACTAACCACTTACTCTTTTCTTATCAAAACTTCAACACTTAAAAACTGAATCTACTCTTTTTACTTTTCTTCTTCACTTTACTTTTAAAACTAACTACTCTTTATTAATCTTATCAAAGCTTCAAAACTTAAAAACTGAAATCACTCTTCTTTTCATACTTTTCTTCTTCACTTGCTTTTAAAACTAACTACTCTTTATTACTCTTATCAAAGCTTCAAAACCTAAAAACTGAAATTACTCTTCTTTTCTTACTTTTCTTCTTCACTTTACTTTTGAAACTAACCACTTATAATCTTATCAAAGCTTCAACACTTAAAAACTGAATCTACTCTTTTTACTTTTCTTCTTCACTTTACTTTCAAAACTAACTACTCTTTATTACTCTTATCAAAGCTTCAACACTTAAAAACTGAAATTACTCTTCTTTTCTTACTTTTCTTCTTCACTTTACTTTTAAAACTAAACACTCATTATTACTCTTATCAAAGCTTCAACACTTAAAAACTTAAATTACTCTTCTTTTCTTACTTTTCTTCTTCACTTTACTTTTAAAACTAACTACTTACTCTCTTCTTATCAAAGCTTCAACACTTAAAAACTGAATCTACTCTTCTTACTTTTCTTCTTCACTTTACTTTTGAAACTAACTACTTACTCTCTTCTTATCAAAGATTCAACACTTAAAAACTTAATCTACTCTTCTTACTTTTCTTCTTCACTTTACTTTTAAAACTAACTACTTACTCTTTTCTTATCAAAGCTTAACACTTAAAAACTTAATCTACTCTTCTTACTTTTCTTCTTCACTTTACTTTTAAAACTAACTACTTACTCTTTTCTTATCAAAGCTTCAACACTTAAAAACTTAATCTACTTTTCTTACTTTTCTTCTTCACTTTACTTTTAAAACTAACTACTTACTCTTTTCTTATCAAAGATTCAACACTTAAAAACTTAATCTACTCTTCTTCTCTTACTTTACTTCTTCACTTTACTTTTAAAACTTACTACTTACTCTCTTCTTATCAAAACTTCAAAACTTAAAAACTTTATCTACTTCTCTTACTTTACTTCTTCACTTTACTTTTAAAACTAACTACTTACTCTTTTCTTATCAAAGCTTCAACACTTAAAAACTTAATCTTTCTTTAAAAACTTTTCTTCTTCACTTTACTTTTAAAACTTACTACTTACTCTCTTCTCATCAAAGCTTCAACACTTAAAAACTTTATCTACTCTTCTTACTTTTCTTCTTCACTTTACTTTTAAAACTAACTACTTACTCTCTTCTTATCAAAGCTTCAACACTTAAAAACTGAATATACTTTTCTTACTTTTCTTCTTCACTTTACTTTTAAAACTAACTACTTACTCTTTTCTTATCAAAGATTCAACACTTAAAAACTTAATCTACTCTTCTTACTTTTCTTCTTCACTTTACTTTTAAAACTAACTACTTACTCTTTTCTTATCAAAGCTTCAACACTTAAAAACTGAATCTTTCTTTAAAAACTTTTCTTCTTCACTTTACTTTTAAAACTTACTACTTACTCTCTTCTTATCAAAGCTTCAACACTTAAAAACTGAATCTTTCTTTTCTTACTTTTCTTCTTCACTTTACTTTTAAAACTAACTACTTACTCTTTTCTTATCAAAGCTTCAACACTTAAAAACTGAATCTTTCTTTTCTTACTTTTCTTCTTCACTTTACTTTTAAAACTAACTACTTACTCTTTTCTTATCAAAGCTTCAACACTTAAAAACTTAATCTTTCTTTTCTTACTTTTCTTCTTCACTTTACTTTTAAAACTAACTACTTACTCTCTTCTTATCAAAGCTTCAACACTTAAAAACTGAATATACTTTTCTTACTTTTCTTCTTCACTTTACTTTTAAAACTAACTACTTACTCTTTTCTTATCAAAGCTTCAACACTTAAAAACTGAATCTTTCTTTAAAAACTTTTCTTCTTCACTTTACTTTTAAAACTTACTACTTACTCTTTTCTTATCAAAGCTTCAACACTTAAAAACTGAATCTTTCTTTTCTTACTTTTCTTCTTCACTTTACTTTTAAAACTAACTACTTACTCTTTTCTTTCAAAGCTTCAAAACTTAAAAACTGAATCTTTCTTTTCTTACTTTTCTTCTTCACTTTACTTTTAAAACTAACTACTTACTCTTTTCTTATCAAAGCTTCAACACTTAAAAACTTAATCTTTCTTTTCTTACTTTTCTTCTTCACTTTACTTTTAAAACTAACTACTTACTCTCTTCTTATCAAAGCTTCAACACTTAAAAACTGAATATACTTTTCTTACTTTTCTTCTTCACTTTACTTTTAAAACTAACTACTTACTCTCTTCTTATCAAAGCTTCAACACTTAAAAACTTTATCTACTCTTCTTACTTTTCTTCTTCACTTTACTTTTAAAACTAACTACTTACTCTCTTCTTATCAAAGCTTCAACACTTAAAAACTGAATATACTTTTCTTACTTTTCTTCTTCACTTTACTTTCAAAACTAACTACTTACTCTTTTCTTATCAAAGATTCAACACTTAAAAACTTAATCTACTCTTCTTACTTTTCTTCTTCACTTTACTTTTAAAACTAACTACTTACTCTTTTCTTATCAAAGCTTCAACACTTAAAAACTGAATCTACTCTTCTTTTCTTACTTTTCTTCTTCACTTTACTTTTAAAACTAACTACCTACTCTTTTCGTATTAAAGCTTCAACACTTAAAAACTGAATCTACTTTTCTTACTTTTCTTCTTCACTTTACTTTTAAAACTAACTACTTACTCTTTTCTTATCAAAGCTTCAACACTTAAAAACTTAATCTTTCTTTAAAAACTTTTTTTCTTCACTTTACTTTTAAAACTAACTACTTACTCTTTTCTTATCAAAGCTTCAACACTTAAAAACTTAATCTTTCTTTAAAAACTTTTCTTCTTCACTTTACTTTTAAAACTAACTACTTACTCTTTTCTTATCAAAGCTTCAACACTTAAAAACTGAATCTTTCTTTTCTTACTTTTCTTCTTCACTTTACTTTTAAAACTAACTACTTACTCTTTTCTTATCAAAGCTTCAACACTTAAAAACTTAATCTTTTTTTTCTTACTTTTCTTCTTCACTTTACTTTTAAAACTAACTACTTACTCTTTTCTTATCAAAGCTTCAACACTTAAAAACTTAATCTACTCTTCTTACTTTTCTTCTTCACTTTACTTTTAAAACTAACTACTTACTCTCTTCTTATCAAAGCTTCAACACTTTAAAACTGAATCTTTCTTTTCTTACTTTTCTTCTTCACTTTACTTTTAAAACTAACTACTTACTCTTTTCTTATCAAAGCTTCAACACTTAAAAACTTAATCTTTCTTTTCTTACTTTTCTTCTTCACTTTACTTTTAAAACTAACTACTTACTCTCTTCTTATCAAAGCTTCAACACTTAAAAACTTTATCTACTCTTCTTACTTTTCTTCTTCACTTTACTTTTAAAACTAACTACTTACTCTCTTCTTATCAAAACTTCAACACTTAAAAACTGAATCTACTTTTCTTACTTTTCTTCTTCACTTTACTTTTAAAACTAACTACTTACTCTTTTCTTATCAAAGCTTCAAAACTTAAAAACTGAATCTACTCTTTTTACTTTTCTTCTTCACTTTACTTTTAAAACTAACTACTTACTCTCTTCTTATCAAAACTTCAAAACTTAAAAACTTTATCTACTTTTCTTACTTTTCTTCTTCACTTTACTTTTAAAACTTACTACTTACTCTCTTCTTATCAAAGCTTCAACACTTAAAAACTTAATCTTTCTTTTCTTACTTTTCTTCTTCACTTTACTTTTAAAACTAACTACTTACTCTTTTCTTTCAAAGCTTCAACACTTAAAAACTTAATCTTTCTTTTCTTACTTTTCTTCTTCACTTTACTTTTAAAACTAACTACTTACTCTTTTCTTATCAAAGCTTCAACACTTAAAAACTGAATCTTTCTTTTCTTACTTTTCTTCTTCACTTTACTTTTAAAACTAACTACTTACTCTTTTCTTATCAAAGCTTCAACACTTAAAAACTGAATCTTTCTTTTCTTACTTTTCTTCTTCACTTTACTTTTAAAACTAACTACTTACTCTTTTCTTATCAAAGCTTCAACACTTAAAAACTTAATCTTTCTTTTCTTACTTTTCTTCTTCACTTTACTTTTAAAACTAACTACTTACTCTTTTCTTATCAAAGCTTCAACACTTAAAAACTGAATCTTTCTTTTCTTACTTTTCTTCTTCACTTTACTTTTAAAACTAACTACTTACTCTTTTCTTTCAAAGCTTCAAAACTTAAAAACTGAATCTTTCTTTTCTTACTTTTCTTCTTCACTTTACTTTTAAAACTAACTACTTACTCTTTTCTTATCAAAGCTTCAACACTTAAAAACTTAATCTTTCTTTTCTTACTTTTCTTCTTCACTTTACTTTTAAAACTAACTACTTACTCTCTTCTTATCAAAGCTTCAACACTTAAAAACTGAATATACTTTTCTTACTTTTCTTCTTCACTTTACTTTTAAAACTAACTACTTACTCTCTTCTTATCAAAGCTTCAACACTTAAAAACTTTATCTACTCTTCTTACTTTTCTTCTTCACTTTACTTTTAAAACTAACTACTTACTCTCTTCTTATCAAAGCTTCAACACTTAAAAACTGAATATACTTTTCTTACTTTTCTTCTTCACTTTACTTTCAAAACTAACTACTTACTCTTTTCTTATCAAAGATTCAACACTTAAAAACTTAATCTACTCTTCTTACTTTTCTTCTTCACTTTACTTTTAAAACTAACTACTTACTCTTTTCTTATCAAAGCTTCAACACTTAAAAACTGAATCTACTCTTCTTTTCTTACTTTTCTTCTTCACTTTACTTTTAAAACTAACTACCTACTCTTTTCGTATTAAAGCTTCAACACTTAAAAACTGAATCTACTTTTCTTACTTTTCTTCTTCACTTTACTTTTAAAACTAACTACTTACTCTTTTCTTATCAAAGCTTCAACACTTAAAAACTTAATCTTTCTTTAAAAACTTTTTTTCTTCACTTTACTTTTAAAACTAACTACTTACTCTTTTCTTATCAAAGCTTCAACACTTAAAAACTTAATCTTTCTTTAAAAACTTTTCTTCTTCACTTTACTTTTAAAACTTACTACTTACTCTCTTCTTATCAAAGCTTCAACACTTAAAAACTGAATCTTTCTTTTCTTACTTTTCTTCTTCACTTTACTTTTAAAACAAACTACTTACTCTCTTCTTATCAAAACTTCAACACTTAAAAACTTAATCTTTCTTTAAAAACTTTTCTTCTTCACTTTACTTTTAAAACTAACTACTTACTCTTTTCTTATCAAAGCTTCAACACTTAAAAACTTAATCTTTTTTTTCTTACTTTTCTTCTTCACTTTACTTTTAAAACTAACTACTTACTCTTTTCTTATCAAAGCTTCAACACTTAAAAACTTTATCTCCTCTTCTTACTTTTCTTCTTCACTTTACTTTTAAAACTAACTACTTACTCTCTTCTTATCAAAGCTTCAACACTTTAAAACTGAATCTTTCTTTTCTTACTTTTCTTCTTCACTTTACTTTTAAAACTAACTACTTACTCTTTTCTTATCAAAGCTTCAACACTTAAAAACTTAATCTTTCTTTTCTTACTTTTCTTCTTCACTTTACTTTTAAAACTAACTACTTACTCTCTTCTTATCAAAACTTCAACACTTAAAAACTTTATCTACTCTTCTTACTTTTCTTCTTCACTTTACTTTTAAAACTAACTACTTACTCTCTTCTTATCAAAACTTCAACACTTAAAAACTGAATCTACTTTTCTTACTTTTCTTCTTCACTTTACTTTTAAAACTAACTACTTACTCTCTTCTTATCAAAGCTTCAAAACTTAAAAACTGAATCTACTCTTTTTACTTTTCTTCTTCACTTTACTTTTAAAACTAACTACTTACTCTCTTCTTATCAAAACTTCAAAACTTAAAAACTTTATCTACTTTTCTTACTTTTCTTCTTCACTTTACTTTTAAAACTTACTACTTACTCTCTTCTTATCAAAGCTTCAACACTTAAAAACTTAATCTTTCTTTTCTTACTTTTCTTCTTCACTTTACTTTTAAAACTAACTACTTACTCTTTTCTTTCAAAGCTTCAACACTTAAAAACTGAATCTTTCTTTTCTTACTTTTCTTCTTCACTTTACTTTTAAAACTAACTACTTACTCTTTTCTTATCAAAGCTTCAACACTTAAAAACTTAATCTACTCTTTTTACTTTTCTTCTTCACTTTACTTTTAAAACTAACTACTTACTCTCTTCTTATCAAAACTTCAAAACTTAAAAACTTTATCTACTTTTCTTACTTTTCTTCTTCACTTTACTTTTAAAACTTTCTACTTACTCTCTTCTTATCAAAGCTTCAACACTTAAAAACTGAATATACTTTTCTTACTTTACTTCTTCACTTTACTTTTAAAACTAACTACTTACTCTCTTCTTATCAAAGCTTCAACACTTAAAAACTTTATCTACTCTTCTTCTCTTACTTTACTTCTTCACTTTACTTTTAAAACTAACTACTTACTCTCTTCTTATCAAAGCTTCAACACTTAAAAACTTTATCTACTCTTCTTACTTTTCTTCTTCACTTTACTTTTAAAACTTTCTACTTACTTTCTTCTTATCAAAACTTCAACACTTAAAAACTTAATCTTTCTTTTCTTACTTTTCTTCTTCACTTTACTTTTAAAACTAACTACTTACTCTTTTCTTTCAAAGCTTCAAAACTTAAAAACTGAATCTTTCTTTTCTTACTTTTCTTCTTCACTTTACTTTTAAAACTAACTACTTACTCTCTTCTTTTCAAAACTTCAACACTTAAAAACTTTATCTACTCTTCTTACTTTTCTTCTTCACTTTACTTTTAAAACTTTCTACTTACTCTCTTCTTATCAAAACTTCAACACTTAAAAACTTAATCTACTCTTCTTACTTTTCTTCTTCACTTTACTTTTAAAACTAACTACTTACTCTCTTCTTATCAAAGCTTCAACACTTAAAAACTTAATCTACTCTTTTTACTTTTCTTCTTCACTTTACTTTTAAAACTAACTACTTACTCTCTTCTTATCAAAGCTTCAACACTTAAAAACTTTTTCTACTTTTCTTACTTTTCTTCTTCACTTTACTTTTAAAACTTACTACTTACTCTCTTCTTATCAAAGCTTCAACACTTAAAAACTTAATCTTTCTTTAAAAACTTTTCTTCTTCACTTTACTTTTAAAACTAACTACTTACTCTCTTCTTATCAAAGATTCAACACTTAAAAACTTAATCTACTCTTCTTACTTTTCTTCTTCACTTTACTTTTAAAACTAACTACTTACTCTTTTCTTATCAAAGATTCAACACTTAAAAACTTAATCTACTCTTCTTACTTTTCTTCTTCACTTTACTTTTAAAACTAACTACTTACTCTCTTCTTATCAAAGCTTCAACACTTAAAAACTTAATCTACTCTTTTTACTTTTCTTCTTCACTTTACTTTTAAAACTAACTACTTACTCTCTTCTTATCAAAGCTTCAACACTTAAAAACTTTTTCTACTTTTCTTACTTTTCTTCTTCACTTTACTTTTAAAACTTACTACTTACTCTCTTCTTATCAAAGCTTCAACACTTAAAAACTTAATCTTTCTTTAAAAACTTTTCTTCTTCACTTTACTTTTAAAACTAACTACTTACTCTCTTCTTATCAAAGATTCAACACTTAAAAACTTAATCTACTCTTCTTACTTTTCTTCTTCACTTTACTTTTAAAACTAACTACTTACTCTTTTCTTATCAAAGATTCAACACTTAAAAACTTAATCTACTCTTCTTACTTTTCTTCTTCACTTTACTTTTAAAACTAACTACTTACTCTCTTCTTATCAAAGCTTCAACACTTAAAAACTTTTTCTACTTTTCTTACTTTTCTTCTTCACTTTACTTTTAAAACTTACTACTTACTCTCTTCTTATCAAAGCTTCAACACTTAAAAACTTAATCTTTCTTTAAAAACTTTTTTTCTTCACTTTACTTTCAAAACTAACTACTTACTCTCTTCTTATCAAAGATTCAACACTTAAAAACTTAATCTACTCTTCTTACTTTTCTTCTTCACTTTACTTTTAAAACTAACTACTTACTCTTTTCTTATCAAAGATTCAACACTTAAAAACTTAATCTACTCTTCTTACTTTTCTTCTTCACTTTACTTTTAAAACTAACTACTTACTCTCTTCTTATCAAAGCTTCAACACTTAAAAACTGAATCTTTCTTTAAAAACTTTTCTTCTTCACTTTACTTTTAAAACTTACTACTTACTCTTTTCTTATCAAAGCTTCAACACTTAAAAACTGAATCTTTCTTTTCTTACTTTTCTTCTTCACTTTACTTTTAAAACTAACTACTTACTCTTTTCTTATCAAAGCTTCAACACTTAAAAACTTAATCTTTCTTTAAAAACTTTTTTTCTTCACTTTACTTTTAAAACTAACTACTTACTCTCTTCTTATCAAAGCTTCAACACTTAAAAACTGAATCTACTCTTCTTCTCTTACTTTTCTTCTTCACTTTACTTTTAAAACTAACTACTTTTAAAACTCTACTTTCTTATCAAAGCTTCAACACTTAAAAACTGAAATTATCTACTTTTCTTCTTACTTTTCTTCTTCACTTTACTTTTAAAACTAACTACTTACTCTCTTCTTATCAAAGCTTCAACACTTAAAAACTGAAATTACTCTTCTTTTCTTACTTTTCTTCTTCACTTTACTTTTAAAACTAACTACTTACTCTTTTCTTATCAAAGCTTCAACACTTAAAAACTGAAATTATCTTCTTTTCTTACTTTTCTTCTTCACTTTACTTTTAAAACTAACTACTTACTCTTTTCTTATCAAAGCTTCAACACTTAAAAACTGAATCTACTCTTCTTTTCTTACTTTTCTTCTTCACTTTACTTTTAAAACTAACTACTTACTCTTTTCTTATCAAAGCTTCAACACTTAAAAACTGAATCTACTCTTTCTTACTTTTCTTCTTCACTTTACTTTTAAAACTAACTACTTACTCTCTTCTTATCAAAGCTTCAACACTTAAAAACTTAATCTACTCTTCTTTTCTTACTTTTCTTCTTCACTTTACTTTTAAAACTAACTACTTACTCTTATTTCTTATCAAAGCTTCAACACTTAAAAACTGAAATTATCTTCTTTTCTTACTTTTCTTCTTCACTTTACTTTTAAAACTAACTACTTACTCTCTTCTTATCAAAGCTTCAACACTTAAAAACTGAATCTACTTTTCTTACTTTTCTTCTTCACTTTACTTTTAAAACTAACTACTTACTCTCTTCTTATCAAAGCTTCAACACTTAAAAACTGAATCTACTCTTCTTTTCTTACTTTTCTTCTTCACTTTACTTTTAAAACTAACTACTTACTCTCTTCTTATCAAAGCTTCAACACTTAAAAACTTAATACTCTTCTTTTCTTACTTTTCTTCTTCACTTTACTTTTAAAACTAACTACTTACTCTCTTCTTATCAAAGCTTCAACACTTAAAAACTGAATCTACTCTTCTTACTTTTCTTCTTCACTTTACTTTTAAAACTAACTACTTACTCTCTTCTTATCAAAGCTTCAACACTTAAAAACTTAATCTACTTTTCTTACTTTTCTTCTTCACTTTACTTTTAAAACTAACTACTTACTCTTTTCTTATCAAAGCTTCAACACTTAAAAACTTAATCTACTCTTCTTACTTTTCTTCTTCACTTTACTTTTAAAACTAACTACTTACTCTCTTCTTATCAAAGCTTCAACACTTAAAAACTTAATCTACTTTTCTTACTTTTCTTCTTCACTTTACTTTTAAAACTAACTACTTACTCTTTTCTTATCAAAGCTTCAACACTTAAAAACTTAATCTACTCTTCTTTCTTACTTTTCTTCTTCACTTTACTTTTAAAACTAACTACTTACTCTCTTCTTATCAAAGCTTCAACACTTAAAAACTTAATCTACTTTCTTACTTTTCTTCTTCACTTTACTTTTAAAACTAACTACTTACTCTTTTCTTATCAAAGCTTCAACACTTAAAAACTTAATCTTTCTTTTCTTACTTTTCTTCTTCACTTTACTTTTAAAACTAACTACTTACTCTCTTCTTATCAAAGCTTCAACACTTAAAAACTTAATCTACTCTTCTTACTTTTCTTCTTCACTTTACTTTTAAAACTAACTACTTACTCTCTTCTTATCAAAGCTTCAACACTTAAAAACTGAATATACTTTTCTTACTTTTCTTCTTCACTTTACTTTTAAAACTAACTACTTACTCTTTTCTTATCAAAGCTTCAACACTTAAAAACTTAATCTACTCTTCTTACTTTTCTTCTTCACTTTACTTTTAAAACTAACTACTTACTCTTTTCTTATCAAAGCTTCAACACTTAAAAACTGAATCTACTTTCTTTCTTACTTTTCTTCTTCACTTTACTTTTAAAACTAACTACTTACTCTCTTCTTATCAAAGCTTCAACACTTAAAAACTGAATCTTTCTTTTCTTACTTTTCTTCTTCACTTTACTTTTAAAACTAACTACTTACTCTTTTCTTATCAAAGCTTCAACACTTAAAAACTGAATCTTCTTTTCTTACTTTTCTTCTTCACTTTACTTTTAAAACTAACTACTTACTCTTTTCTTATCAAAGCTTCAACACTTAAAAACTTAATCTTTCTTTTCTTACTTTTCTTCTTCACTTTACTTTTAAAACTAACTACTTACTCTCTTCTTATCAAAGCTTCAACACTTAAAAACTGAATCTACTTTTCTTACTTTTCTTCTTCACTTTACTTTTAAAACTAACTACTTACTCTTTTCTTATCAAAGCTTCAACACTTAAAAACTGAATCTTTCTTTCTTACTTTTCTTCTTCACTTTACTTTTAAAACTAACTACTTACTCTTTTCTTATCAAAGCTTCAACACTTAAAAACTTAATCTTTCTTTTCTTACTTTTCTTCTTCACTTTACTTTTAAAACTAACTACTTACTCTTTTCTTATCAAAGCTTCAACACTTAAAAACTGAATCTTTCTTTTCTTACTTTTCTTCTTCACTTTACTTTTAAAACTAACTACTTACTCTTTTCTTATCAAAGCTTCAACACTTAAAAACTTAATCTTTCTTTTCTTACTTTTCTTCTTCACTTTACTTTTAAAACTAACTACTTACTCTCTTCTTATCAAAGCTTCAACACTTAAAAACTGAATCTACTTTTCTTACTTTTCTTCTTCACTTTACTTTTAAAACTAACTACTTACTCTCTTCTTATCAAAGCTTCAACACTTAAAAACTTAATCTACTCTTCTTACTTTTCTTCTTCACTTTACTTTTAAAACTAACTACTTACTCTCTTCTTATCAAAGCTTCAACACTTAAAAACTTAATCTACTTTTCTTACTTTTCTTCTTCACTTTACTTTTAAAACTAACTACTTACTCTCTTCTTATCAAAGCTTCAACACTTAAAAACTTAATCTACTCTTCTTACTTTTCTTCTTCACTTTACTTTTAAAACTAACTACTTACTCTTTTCTTATCAAAGCTTCAACACTTAAAAACTGAATCTACTCTTCTTTTCTTACTTTTCTTCTTCACTTTACTTTTAAAACTAACTACTTACTCTTTTCTTATCAAAGCTTCAACACTTAAAAACTGAATCTACTTTTCTTACTTTTCTTCTTCACTTTACTTTTAAAACTAACTACTTACTCTTTTCTTATCAAAGCTTCAACACTTAAAAACTTAATCTCTTTCTTACTTTTCTTCTTCACTTTACTTTTAAAACTAACTACTTACTCTTTTCTTATCAAAGCTTCAACACTTAAAAACTTAATCTTTCTTTTCTTACTTTTCTTCTTCACTTTACTTTTAAAACTAACTACTTACTCTTTTCTTATCAAAGCTTCAACACTTAAAAACTGAATCTTTCTTTTCTTACTTTTCTTCTTCACTTTACTTTTAAAACTAACTACTTACTCTTTTCTTATCAAAGCTTCAACACTTAAAAACTTAATCTACTTTTCTTACTTTTCTTCTTCACTTTACTTTTAAAACTAACTACTTACTCTTTTCTTATCAAAGCTTCAACACTTAAAAACTTAATCTACTCTTCTTACTTTTCTTCTTCACTTTACTTTTAAAACTAACTACTTACTCTCTTCTTATCAAAGCTTCAACACTTAAAAACTGAATCTTTCTTTTCTTACTTTTCTTCTTCACTTTACTTTTAAAACTAAC